>CM076575.1:1946270719-1946540836 GCA_034641835.2 Pinus albicaulis | reverse complement strand
CTGCAACTCAAGGTCAATTTTCATAGGCAGACATGAAGAATAATTTACTGTGAATGAGTAAGGGAGCCTTCACCATCAGCAAGGCCGAGAAGTTACTAGAGGACGAATCCACTAAAATAAAGAAAGAAAAATCCAATTCGAGATCCCTTAATTTAAAAAATGTAGGATTCAAGGAGGTTATAATCAAACTAGTGGTAGGCCAAAGTGATAAAATTTTCATAGATGCCAAACTGAAGGCTCACAGTGAGAGATCTAGCCACTAAGGAAGAAACATAAAATTCCTACAACAAAGCATGTGAAAAATAAATAGTTGACCCAGGTGGAAAATGAAAAGGAAATTTTTTCCAATGATTTAATAGAGAGGAATAATGAGGTGGTATCCCTCAAAGTGAACATTACAAAACTTCAGCAAAACATTGACCCCCATATTTGCACTATGGTTGCGCCAAAAAATCCACAAAACCCTACTTAGAACTTCGCCAAGGCTCTCACTAATTTACTGCTATCATAGAGTGACCTTATTAAGATACAAATTGAATTGGAAAATTGCACGTATATTCTTGAGAAAAGGGATAACTAACTTCACTTCACCCAAGCAAGTGTGGAACGAATTAATAGCAATATCAATTGGAACAATTTAAAATTAAACGACTCAACAATAGGTTGAAAGGAAATATTTCCATTGTTTAATATAGGAAAATAATGTAGGAAGAATAATTTATGAAATAAAGAATATATCGGGACACATGAGGTTAGTTGGAGAAAAAGAAAATTGCAGTGAGGGATAATGATATCTTGATTATGTCTCCCAAAAAAGAAGATGTTAGAAATGCCATGATAGCAGAAACGTTTATCATATGCCTCAATGAGAAATCGGGCAATGACCTGAGAGCCATGGATATCATATAAAGGACATGGGTGTTCATTGAGGTTACCAAATTTATCTAGAAAGAAGTAGCGAAGGCTAAAGTTGAGTGTTTGAATGATCTAGCCAAATTGGTAGTTGCATTCAATTCGAATTTTGATGAGAGAACCATGGTACGACTACCTAGCTATTTTGAACTTCAAGGAGACTTGTTTCCATGGGATAAATATCAATAAATATTAGTGCATGTGAAGATCAAAGTATACTCTTCTCATGAAAATACTTCTACTCTCAAGATAAGGACTATATTCAACTATCTTAAGAGTTGTTTCTAGCTACTTTGGCTTGTGAAGACGTTGTTCACTGTCAAGCATAATTACATCAAGCTTATAAATATGAATATAACATAAAATAATTTATCCCATTGTCTAGCATCGGATCTATAATTATGGAAGAAATGTGATTAGTTCTTCAACCCACCACAAGTCTGAACGGTGGAGCCTTGGTCCACATCAAGAGATCAAGCGATACAGTCATGAATATTTTTCTAATTTTGAAATCATGACATATCACTGTCATTTTGTAATACTGTAAATATTTTATTTTCAAGAAGGAATCAAATATGTTATGTAATTGTTAGGACAACTATACCAATAGCATGCTTATACAATTGAGTACCATATACAAAAACAATTTTGAGGCTTCTGTGGTGTAAATTTTGAGAAGGGCTCAGAATCTCCACAGTATTAATTTTTATGTATCACCTCAAGATATTTTTGCAAATTTTCTTGTTTTGACTCTCCCTATAAAAGGGAAGAAAGAATGACTAATACTAGCTCGACTTTCTATTTTAAAGTTTTTAGTTATTCTGCAATTTTTGCATGTTTTGGAATCTTATAAGATGTATGTTTTTTTAAATATTAATGAATAATTTTTTAGTGATTCCAAGAATTGAGATGTGAGACATGTAATTTTGTCTATATTGATCATTTCATATGTGTTTATTTCCTCTCAGAAATTATGTGATTGTAGCTCCTAGATTCCATCTTATATAACATACTTACCTATGTTATATTATGGAAAATGGTACATATAGAGGAAATTTAGGTTAAATTATCCTAGGAAAATCTAAAGTAGCCAAGTTTCTAGCTACTCTTAGAAGTTCCTCAACATGTTTCCACTTCTAGTTCAACTGAGGTAGTAGTGCTTGGCTCCTTGGGAAATATGTTAACAACAAGCCATAAGTGGGATGAAGGATAGTTGATACAGGAGAGGAAGATGAAATTTAGAGATGAAATTTTATTCCAGTTGGAATCCCATTCAGTACGATATCAGACCGGGCTCTTAACTACCATCTACTTGGAGAGAAATCATATAAAGTTTTCCATATACCATCCTTTAGTGTAGTCCCTCCCATGTAGGCCACAATTAAAAATAATGGACTTGTATTTGGATATGAATAGTATCCCCTTGCAACACAAGATCAATTTGCATAGTGATGCATGAAAACTTATTTACAATGAATTGAGCAAGGGAGCCTTGACCACTAGTAAGACCAAGAAGCTACTGGAGAATGAAACCACTAAAATAATTAAAGAAAAATCCAATTCAAGAGCCCTTCACTTACAAAATGAAGGCTTGAAGTACTTTATCATCAAACTGGGGGTAGATCCAAGTGACAAAATTTCCATAGATTCCATAACTAAAGACTCACACTCAGATATCCTGTCACTATGGAAGAAACTTAAAATTACTACAACAGAGCATGTTCAAAATAAAGGGTTTTCCTAGGTGGAAAATGAAAATGAAATTTTGGCCAAGGATTTGATAGATAGGGATAATGAGGTGGTATCCCTCAAAGTTAAGGTTAGAAAAATTCAACAAATAATTGATTCCCAAATTTGTGTTGTGAATGTGCGAGACAATCCACATAACGCTATTCATAAGTTCAAAAAAGCTCTCACTAATTTGTAGTTATCATAGAGTGAGCTTATGAAGATACAAATTGACTTGTAATAAACCAAGTATATGCTTGAAAAAAAGGAGAAATAGCTCCAGTCTGCCGAAGCAAGTGTGGAAGGAATTAATAGTAAATACCAGGTGGCACAAGATGGAATTAAAGGGATGAAGAATAGGTTGAACGAAAAAATGTCCCTTGTTGAATATAGGAAAATAATCTAAGATGAAATTATTTTTGAAATAAAGAATATATGGGAACACATGAGATTAGGTGGAGAACAAAATTCTGTAGTGAGGGACACTGAAGTATTCATCCTATCACCCAAAAATGAAGCGGTTAGAAATGCCATGAATGAATTTTTTTTTATGAAATATCTCAATGAGAAATAATGAAATTGCCTAAGCGCCATGGATATCATAGAAAAGACAGGGGTTGTAATTTAGGTTACCTAACTGATTTATAAAGAAGTAGTGGGGGCCAGATTGGTATTTGCATTCAATTCTAATTTTGATCAAAGAACGAGGGTAGGGATACCTAGTTATTGGGACCTCCAAGGAAACTTTCTTCCATGGAATAAGTGTCAATAACTATTAGTACACTACAAGATAAAAGTATATTTTTCTAATGAAAATACTTCTACTATTAAGGGAAAGACTATATTTAACTATCACCAAAGGGATTTCCAACTACTTTCACTAGTGAAGACCTTCCTTACAACCTAGCCTAATCACATCGAGCTTAAATATATGATGATAACATACAATAATTTCTTCTCTGCTCCTACACCAGATCTAGAATTATGTCAGTAATTTGATGAATTTGTTAACTAACCACAAGTGTTTTAAGGGTGGAGCTTTGATCCACTTCTATGAATCAAGTGAACCCGTAGTGAATATTTTTTTGATTTGGAAATCATGACATATCATTTCCATTTTCTAATATTGTAAATATTTTATATTCAATAAGGAACGAAATATGTTTTGTAATCATTAGGGCAAGTATGCCAATACCACACTCATAAACTTGGGTAGCTTAGAAAATTGTAGCACTTGAATATATTTTTTCAATTGTTCTTGTTCTGACTCTCCCTATAAATGGGAAGAAAGAATGATTAATACTAGTTCGATTTTCTATTAGAGAGGTTGTAGTTGTTCTGCAATTTTTGCATGTTTTGAATATTAATGAAGAAGTTTTTGGTGATTCCAAGCACTGATATGTGAAACATTTAATTTTGTCTTTGTTTATCATTTCATATGTGTTCCATTCCCCTCAGAAACTATGTCATTGTAGCTGTGGGATTCAATATTATATAACACATTTATCGATGTTATGTTATGCAAAATGGTACATGTAATCTGTGGGATTGAGGGCCTTAAAAAGTGCTCCACGGTACAAGATTCTACTGCCATTTAATGTACAATATTATATCTTTAGCTCTTTCCACTAGATTTCTTACTTGAATTTCTTCATTCACCTATACTGAAACAATTAATGAAACCACACTCTTTCTGTGTAAGACACCATAACTGAACATTAATTATTTCGAATGAGATATTTCCTATGTATAAAATTGGATTTACCTGTAATTGAAAAAAAATTATTCATTTTATATCTAATTCTTAAGCATAGCATATTTATAATCAAAATACATTAACATATCGTTGAAACTAACCTTCTCCTCAACCCGAAAGTTGTATCTAGAAACGACAACAGATAATGGTGTTGCTTCCATAAACATTCTCTTTAAGATCAATGACATTTGTCATCATCCATACCAACACTATGTGCAACAATTCTTTCCAAATATATTTTAATTTGACAACACTAAATGACTAATACCATTTCAAATATACTGAAATTAAATATTCCTTGTTAAGTCCACTCATTCATAATCTTATCTTATTTAATGGCGCTGAATTTATGAAAAGTTCAATACTAATTTAAAAAATTGACCTTCGATGAAATCCTAATATTTCTTAATAAATAATTAAAAAAATCTCCACAATATGAAAACCAGATTTACCAACTATTACAAAAAGATTTATGAAGGTCCCACTAACAGCAGTAAGCTCATATTTGTTTTCTAGTAACATATATGCCAATATTTTAAGTATAGTGTTTTATCATGAAATGAATAATCGTATGCACTAATTCTAAAATACACAAAAGTAATATTTTAAAGTATAACAAAATAACTAAGGAAAAAAATATTTCCACAAAGTATATTCCATATGATCATTTCATGCATATGAATTCTATATGGAGTTTTTCCATTCACACTACCGTGTACAGCATGCCCTTGGCAATTGATTTTGTCGACTAAGCTTGCACAAGCAACTTCGAGTTATTGCATGCTGTTCGGAATACATTCCGAGGGGATTATTTAACGCGGAAGTAAACTTGTCTTTTTATTTTATTTTATAATTTTTATTTTACATTTTTTTCTTATAAAATTATTATTAACTTTTTGTGCAGAGAGGTGCAATCTACATTTCAGTATGATCTTGATGTCGAATATGTCATGTTTTCAAAAAATAATAAATTTTACTTTTTCTAATGTCAATCAAAGCATTAAATTAATTTTGAATTTTATATAACTTGAATATTTCGATTATATATAACTTTTTAAACTTATTAACGGGTTGAGATTAATTATTAAAATACAACTATGTGATATTTATATAATTAGAATGGAAAGTAAATTATATACGTGAATTTGAATGGATCATAAATTTACCTTTAACACAAAAATTTACCACATTGAATTTCCAAATTAAATAAAAATTTAAACATTTTTACTCTTTACTAGAGTCAATACCATTTCCTAAATGAAAAGAAAAGAATTGATTCAACACAAGCAATCAAAATCCAAAATCTTTTAATATTTCTTTGAATTAAATATTTATAAAATGAATCTTAAAAAAGAAAACCCATATTCTATGGATAAATGTAATTATTTAAAGACATAAATATTTTAAAATTTAAATAAATAAAAATATAAATAAACATGAGATATGGTAAATAAATAAAACCTATTTTTATACTTACTCCAGAGCTATGGTAAATAAATAAAAATATATATAAACTAGATGTATGGTAAATAAATAAAAATTCCTTTTAGATTTACTCCATAAACCTTTTTATATTTAAAAAAACATAAAAAATAGGTTCTATTTAGATGAAGTCTATGGGACGAATACCATGGGACAAATTAATATTGATACCATGGGCCAAATACCATATTTATAAAATAAGTATGATAAATAAATACATATAAAAGAGGTATGATAAATAAATAAATATAAATAGGTATAAAGAGGTATGGTAGATAAATAAATATAGAAGAGGTATAAAGAGTTAAGGTAAATAAATAAGAATATATCAAATAGGATTATAAATAAAAATCTAATTATATAACAAGCCTATGGGCCAAATAACAAAGAAAATAAAATAGGTAGGGTAAATAAATATAAATATAATTAAACCGGAGGTATGGTAAGTAAATAAAACTTCTTTTCATACTTACTCCATAATCTGCTTTATATTTACGAATATTTATGTTCATTAGTTTACATAACTAAGAAGAAATAGAGAGAGGGAGAGAAGTGGAGAGAGAGAGAGAGAGATAAGGGAGATATGGAGAGAGAGAGTGTATGTTTAGGGGTGACATAAAGAGACAAAGTGAGATGTATGGAAAGAAGGGGGCAGAGAAGAAGAGAGAAGAAGAGAGGGAGGGATATAGTGATGTAGTTGGAGAGAGAGAGAGAGGGGTGGAAAGAGAGAGAGAAAGGAAGGAAGATGGGGGAAGAGAGAGGATTAGAGAGAGGGAGAGAGGAAGAGAGAGACGGGGGAAGAGAGAGGAGGAGAGTGATGGGGGAAGAGAGAGAGAGAGAGAGATGGGGAAGAAAGAGGTAGTTAGGAGAGAGAGAGAGAGGAAGGACGAGAGAGAGGAATTGAGAGAGAGGAGGAGAGAAGGATCGATAGAGAGATGGAGTTGGAGGGGGAGAGATGTAGGAAATAAGAAATATAGAGAGTGAGAAGTCGAGAGAGAGGAGTGACAAGGGGGAGAGAGAGAGAAAGAGTGTGTGTGTATGTTTGGGGCTGAGATAAAGAGACAAATAAGGAGATATGGAGATAAGGTGGGGAGGAGGAGGAGATATAAGGAGAGGGAGGGATATAGTAACATAGTTGGCGGGTGAAGAGAGAGAGAGAGAGAGAGAGAGAGAGAGAGATGGGAGAGAAACGGAAAGAGAGGAAGGAAAAGAAAGGATTTTGCACTCAAAAAATAGATTTTCACCTCGAGAGATTTGATTTCTCTTGAGACTTGATAAATCCAAATTTAAAATTAATCTAAACTAGTTTAATAGAGTTTATTATTTGAGTGATATTTTTTTTAAAGAAAAAAAATTGTTCTAGCCTTACATTAAAACATGCCTAGCATCATAGCTCCAAATCATGTGAAATAATTGAATGAGTTATGTTATTGGTGATATAGATTGAATATTAAAATGTAGCACTGAATTATGCGATTTTTTATTTTTTAACCCAGTAAATGGAATTTCAAAAATAGTATTAGTTTTTTTGTCTCTAACTTTCCTTTCACATATATTTCAATTATATTAAAAACTAATTCCAAGTCGCATCACAATATAAACGAATGAAATAATTAGAATAAAGTTCAAATGTGAACTACTAATATTATATAATCCTCGATTTTATTTAGTTATATTGCGATTTATAATCATTTTATCATTAACATTTTAATATATTTAATAATAACACATATATTCGTATATTCGTTTTTCTTTAGTATATTTTTCTTTCTACATCTTGTAAAATATGATATGTTGTTTTTAATTTTATTATGTAGATAGTATATATTTGGCCTCCGTAAAATATTTGAGGATATTTATAGAAAGTATATAAAATTTAACGATTAAGATTTATTTTCAAATTTGTTATGGCGTTTTTTCCTTTTCATTAAATTTATTATTAAAAAATGTCATATCAATTATGGTCATATGAAGTGATATTTTTTTGGGGAGATTTCGTATTGATAATGATGGTATTGTAAGAAAATATATTTATAAATTAAGAATCTGCATGGTAGACTGGTGCTAAATCTCCATCGTTAAGAATCGTGTTCCATGTTCTTATAGAGATTTATTGTAGATGCAATACTGCTCATGTAATGTTTTAAGACACAAGACTCAAATCTACTCTACTTTGTGACAGCGTCATTAAGGTTAATTAGTGTTAACTAGTCAAAAACAATTTTTTTATTTTATTTTCTGGCAAGAAAGACTTAAATTAGTATTGTTCATAAAATAAATTATTTTACTGAAATATTAAATTAGGACAAACTAATTAATGGAAATAAAATCTTTTAAGCTGATGGTAAAAATGTTTTCAAGAATAGGAGGTGGTTGGGAACAGTTGGAAAAATAGTTATCTACTCCTCTAAGGATAAAGCTAGATCCCATGAGAGGAGTAGGGGTTCTGTGTGGTTGGTAAAGGGGAGTATTTTCTAGAGATGGTTATGATCAGTTGAAAATAACTCATAGCAACGCTTGCAAAGCCAAAATATCTGAGTGTGACTAGATTGGCCATCCAGAGGTCACAGCAGAGGAATCCACTGTCAACCCATGGCACCGTCCAGATTTTGGAGCTAGGGGGCAAGTGGAGGACATAATAGCCTCCCTTGAATGGTTGGAAGGACCACATCTTGGAAATCGTTTGATTCAGATAAGTATTACAGTGAGAATTTGAATATGTTAATATTGATTGGAAGGTTGCCCATTGTTTTGTAATTGTGAAAGAAATATAATGATTATTATAATGATGTAATGGTATGCGAATACTAGAAACATAATAGTGGAATCTAGGTGTAGCACTGTTCTTTCTTGTTGTTATATGGGGTTTGAATAACCCAGTAATAAATCTAACTCTAACTTGTAACTCTTTATGTAGTATGATAGATAATAGAAAATACTGAGATTGTATAGCAGATGAAAATAACAGAAAATCATAAGCAGAATACTAAATATTAAACACAATATTTTACGATGATTGTTGTATATGACACAGAATAATATTTATTACAATTCTTGATAGTAATGTATTAATGTTCAAAGAGACATGTTCTTTAACCCTCTGCAAAGAATACTAAACCTAGTAGATTATTAACGTGCTAGTAAAACCGTTGATTTCGGTTCAGGGAAAGAACCCCAAAACAAAATACATCATTCACAGCCAAGAATACCTGGTAAAACACAGAAAATGTCATATGGTGGTCCAGACACCGTAACAGGAAATGAAAATAATCGACCCTGGTATTATAGAATTAAAAAAAAATAAGAATTTTAACTCTAGAAAAGAACGATGGACCGAACCAGTAAAACTTGGCACAAAATTTCTTTTCTCCTTGAGAATATAGCAGAGAAAAGAAAAGCTAAGAGTTACTGTGGAAAAAAACTTTACGGTATTATCCTTTTGTTACTAAAAAAAAGAGAGTATGGTCGGTAGCCAAACAGTAAATAGCGCCCAGAATATTAATTCAACGCAGTAACAAGAACAACCCATAAGATAATAAGTTTTTGCATAAACTGAGAGATCTTCATAAAAAAAATAATAAGAGTTTCGTTTCAAAACAAAGGAAAACATAACATCCATAGTATCGCATAGGTCGTGAGGGCTCAGCCCGAACTGTAAAGAAATGTCAAGTGGTATATGACTTAGCAGAGCTGGGTAAATGTGGAATTACACATTCTTTTTTCTTAAAAAAATCTGGGCAAAACCCTTAAACGAAACTTATCCAAAAATGTCAATTATTGCTAGCTCAATTCCAACAAAAATCTAGTTTCCGGATAAAAACCTTCTTCACTGTATAAACATCGTCATAAAAAAAATTAAGGAGAGGTCATCATCCAAGGAGTGAAGCAAAGGCCATAACCAGCCAGTTACAATTTATATTGAAGGGCCAGGTACCTAGTAACAGTAAGTAAAGCTGTTAGTTGAGCTTTTTGGACTGTCGCAAGGAAAGCTAGTAGTAATGTCTCCAGTTCGACCGACGGGTTCATAATAAACTAACCTATTCAAGAGAACAATTGCTGAGGTGAGAACCTAGAAAAATTAAACTTACTCACAGTCTTTAAACGGAACAAAATATTATAACAAAGACAATTAAGGAAGAGAACGATGGTTACCTTGACAGGAAGAATCACTTCGTCGACTCTGCAAGAGGAAATAGTTCAACAGAGGTTACTTCGGAAAAAAAATCAACGTGGAGGATAAATTACCTTGGGGTAAGCAAGAAGCAAAAATAATACTCGGAGTAGGAAAAAACGATAATCACTCTACCTGAAAAACTCTGTTCAGGACCAGAATCTTTGAGCATCCGCCAATGAATGAAGTGGAAGGTAAGCGCCATAACCTCCTGCAGAGTTAAAAACAAACAAAGCAACCAAAACTTAGCCGAATGTAGCGACAAAGTAAATCATCCTGCCAGAGGCCGAAGAAATGAAGCACGAGAGCGCAGCTGAGGAGAATTAAAGAGGGATAAGGGGAAAACCTATTAGGGTTTCAAGAACCCGAGAGAGAAGCTGTGAAATTTCAACCCCGTCCAAAAAGTTCTGCGCACCAACTCAAACCCTCAGATGGATCACAGTAACTCGGAATTGCCTTTGAGGATTACGGAGAATCCGAGGCAAGTCTGCCCCAAATATAATCTCGAGTACTTTTGATTCATAAAAGAGGTTGACACCTCTCCACGGAGGGAGTGTGTAATTGCCAAGTGGGGTGTGGAGAATATCTCCATAAACACTCATTCATAAATTGCATAAGAAACAAGAACGATATGCTATTAATCATGCAAATCATTCCAATGAATACTCTTTTTAAAAAAATAACCTTTGACATTGATTTCAAGAGTCCAGGTAATGTTAGGTGCAACGCATGAGTTATGTGACACCTGTTATAACCATAGTCGTATGATCATAATCGTACTATCACATCCCGTGCTAATTTCATTAATTAAAAATTAATTCCTTTGGGAACGAATAACACATAGTGGTATGGAACGAATGTTTGTGATGCAGAATGATTTTATATGTATAAACTCAGGTGGGAGTAAATTTATTTATTTATTTGGGGTAATAATTTAAGGATGAATATGAAAAGTGGTATCAGAGCAAGGTTGCTACAGTGGACCTTGAGGGTCTACTAACAGTGAAGCTGTGTATATGAATAGTGGACAGAGAAAGAGAGAGAAGAGAGAGCGGGTGACAATGAGAAGAGCAACAACATCATAGCCACAACTAGAAGAAACTCAAGCAGCAGACATGAACCCAGAGATATGAGTATAGTTGAGTGTAGAATAACACCAGAAGACCAGTTGGTTACTTGAAGAATAGCAGCACAAAACTGGTTTTTTGCTTAACACGGTGCAACAACTACAAGAAGAAATGTTAAGGCTCAGGAAGGATAATGAGCGACTGTTGCAGGACCAGGAGAAAATTTTAAAGAGTTTATCTGACAAACAGAATCAGAGGATGGGGCATCCAAGTGCCGAAAAATAATTATCAGCATAACAAGAGGACCAGCAAACCAGAAATAATACTATAGGCAGAGTTGAAAATATTCCCTCCCAGAAAATAAAAAACATGAATTACAATGAGGCGAAGTCGGGCAACCTGTCTGACCAGCAAGACAACAAAAGACAGAAAGTGGAATTGCAAGGCGAATTTCGCAAAATTAAACCACCAAATTTTGATGGTGAGGCAGAGGAGGTGGCTGAAGCCTGGTTAATTAATATCAATAAGTACTTTCAGGTATATGAATACAGTAGCAATTTGAAGGCTCGATTATCTATATACTAGTTACGGGGAAAGGCCACTCTGTGGTGGGAAAAAGTGAAAACTGTACATAGCATTGATGAATAGGATATCACTTGGGAGTTGTTTCAATAGTACTTTAAAGATAACTATTTGACAGAAACATTTTATGATGACAAGGCGAAGGAATTTCATGATTTACGGTTGGGACAGATGGCCATGGACGATTATGTCACTAAATTCACTTCCCTGCTACGCTACGTTCCATATCTCATAGAGGAAAAGGCCAAAGTGCAGAGGTTCCTGAGTAGTATACCTACTCATATGAGGGAAGGAATAGCATTTGTTAACCCTCAGACTATGGATGAAGCCATTTGTAAAGCACTAATGTGCTATCAGCAGTGCAAGGCCAAGGGTGAAGGAGGAAAAAGCTGGCAGCCAAAGAAAAATATGAAAAAGAATCCCAATTCTGAAAGTAGTAAAAGTGGCAATTTTAAAGGCTCGGCACGAAATTCTATCAACAAGAAATTTGGTAGAAACCATCAAAGAAGTAAATGGCTGGTTGAAGAGAAACCCACAAAAGCATCCAGTAAGCCAGAACAAGGACAGAATACTAGACCTCCTTTACAGTGTCGGGGCTGTGGGGAGGCTCATTACTATAAAAACTATATGCAACGAAATAAAAATGAAACTGTGACAAATCTGCAGGAAGCATCTACAGTGGGGGATGTGGCAGTAATATACCCCATATCAATGCAGCTTTGGAAGACCAGCAGGTTGATTTTCAACCCACAATGATTGAACTAAAAGGTACTTTAATAACTAAACCTATTTCAGTTTTGGTAGATCCTGGAGCAAGTTTTAGATATATAAGTCCCAAGTTCATGGAAATGTGTAAAATGACGGAATAGAAATTTAAGAATTCTTGGTTAGTACAACTAGCTACCGGAGCAAGACGAGAAGTAACTGCAAAAATTCCTGATTGTACATTAGAGGTGGTAGGACAATAGTTACAAGTAGATTTAAATATCTTGCCATTGGGGTCATATGATGTGTTATTGGGTATGTACTGGTTGGAAAGCCATTGGACCTTAGTGGACTGCAAGGAAAAGGTCATTTATTATAGAAAGCAAGACGACACATGGAAAGAGATTCAAGGAATTAAAAAGCTGGTGCAACTATGAACAATTATAACATCTCAAATGGTTAGATCCATCAGAAAAGAATGTTAGTTGTATGCAATTCAGGTGGGGTATGCAGACTCCAAGGAAAAGGAACCAATGATGGAAGAGATTTCAGTAGTACAGGAATTTCTGGATATTTTTCCAGAAAAAATTCATAGTTTGCTTCCTAAAAGGGATACTGACTTCACCATAGAATTGCTTCCACGAGCCTCTCCGGTGTCGAGAGCTCCATATAGAATGAGTGTGCCAAAATTAAAAGAACTGAAAAATGTAGCTGCAAGTGCTGCTAGACAAGGGCTTTATTCGCCCAAGTGTGTCTCCATGGGGAGCACCAGTCCTTTTTGTTAAAAAGAAGGATGGAACATTACGTATGTGCATATATTACAGGGAGCTTAATAAGCTAATCGTTAAGAATAAATACCCCTTACCAAGAATTGATGACTTATTCGATCAAGTAACAGGGGCTAAGGTCTTCTCTAAAATAGACTTAAGATCCCGATATCATCAGATTCGGATTAAAGATGAAGATATCTTGAAGATAGCCTTTCGTACCCACTATGGACATTATGAATTTGTGGTGCTACCCTTTGGATTGACGAATGCACTAACAATTTTTATAAGACTGATGCATGGCATCTTTCATCAATTTTTGGATAACTTTGTACTTATCTTCATAGATGACATACTGGTATATTCTAAAAGTGAGGAGGAACACAAGGAACATTTGAGGATAGTTTTGGAGATGTTAAGAAAGCATCAGCTTTACGCCAAGTTTAGTAAATGCAATTTCTTTAAAACAGAAATCCAATATCTGGGACATGTTATAACAACTGAGGAAATTTTTGTTGATCTAGAAAATATCAAAACTATCATGGAATGGAAAGTACCCAAAAATGTGGTTGATATTAGATCATTTATGGGATTAGCAGGTTATTATAGAATATTTATAGAAGGATTTTCTAAAATTTCTTTTCCTATTACATCTTTGCAAAATAAGGGAAAACTTTTCAAATGGACAAATGAGTGTCAAAATAACTTTTAAAAATTGAGGAAACTTTTGACAACAACATGAGTTTTAATGGTAGCTGACCTTGATAAAGATTATGAGCTTTGTACGGGTGCAAGTAAAGAGCGTGTTGGAGCTATATTGACCCAGGAAGGAAAAGTGGTGGCATATGAGTCTAGAAAACTAAGGGATCATGAACAAACATATTCCACTTATGATTTGGAGCTAACAGTGGTGGTACATTCTCTCTGGGTGTGGAGACATTACCTGCTGGGTAAGAGGTTTGTACTTAAAACATACCATAGCAGCTTAACTAATTACTTTAAGAAAGCAAATTTAAATTCTAGATAAGCAAGATGGAATTATTTTCTAAGTGAATTTGATATGGATATACAACACATGAAGGGAAGAGAAAATCGATTAGCTGATTCGTTAAGTAGAAAAGTACATGGAATTTATGCATTATATTGCAATCATTTAGAAAGCCAATTTTTGGAACAATTAAGGGAAGAGGCACAGAAAGTCCCGGAATACAAATTCCTATCTCAAAAAATTGAAGAAGATAGGAAGAAAGGCAAGACATATGAGTATCGAAAGAATGAGGATCAGATGTTGACTTTCCATGGAAGAATATACGTGCCTAATTTTATAACTCCCAAAGAGTTAATAGTGAATTAATTCCATCGTAGCAATTACGTTGGTCATCTGGGATATCAGAAAATGCTTACTACAATAAGGAAGGTATATTTTTGGCCAAGCATGTATAAACATATATCTGAATATTTAAGCAAATGTTTGGAATGTCAACAGGTGAAGGTAGAGCACTAGCACCCTACTGGATTATTGTAGCCCATACCTATACCTGAGTCGAAATGGGAGGTTATCTCCCTAGATATTATCACGGGGTTTCCATGAACAAAAAGACAACATGACTCGATCATGGTAGTGGTAGACAAATTAAGCAAGTCAGAACATTTTATACCCGTACAGTCGACATACAAGATAGTACAAATTTTCGATATCTTTACGCAGGAAATATTCAGGTTGCATGGCATACGTAAGACTGTGATTTCAAATCGAGATGTTAAGTTCACATCTGCATTTTGGAAAACCTTGTTTTCCGAACTGGGAACACAATTACATTTTAGTACCGCCTATCACACACAGACTGATGGCCAAATAGAGTGGGTAAACCAAATACTGGAAGACATGTTGCGCATGTATGTGATGCAGCAGCCATCCAAGTGGGAAGATTATTTTCACCTATTTGATTTTTCTTATAACAACGGGTATCAGGAATCCTTAAAAATTAGTCCCTTCAAGGCATTGTATGGTAGGTAATGTCATACACCTATAAATTGGAGTAGTCCTGAGATTAAGTTATTGTTAGGAACTGAGATGTTTGCAGAAGTGGAAGCGGAAGTAAAAAGAATAAGACAAAGCTTAAAGGCCACTCAAGACTGGCAAAAGAGTTATGTATATAAGAAAAGGTATTATTGTTAGTTCGCAGTAGGAGATCATGTTTACATAAGAATTAAACCCAAGAGGAGTACCTTGAGGTGGACCTCCTGTGCTAAAATATCTCCCAGATTCGATGGACCTTTCTAAGTATTGGAAAGGGTGGGACCAGTGGCTTTTTGGTTGGCTTTACCCAGCCACATTCAAGTTCACAATGTGTTCCATGTGTCTTTACTGAAGCGATGATGAAAAACATTTGATTCGTTAGAAAAATATTCAGGTAGGATAGAAATAAAATCCTAACTTAAACTTCTGAATGAAATTGATGAGTACTGATTTGAAAACATTTTGTTTTCATGTAGAACTGGATGAAGAGTTTCTGGTCGAGCCACAATGCATACTTGACCAAAGAGAAATTGAACTCCGCAAACGAGTAGTCGTCCAGGTAAAAGTGAAATGGAAGCACTTTCGACAGGATGAAGCCACTTGGTAGGATGATAAGTTCATGTGGGAAGCTTACTTAGAGCTATTTGCAGACCTAGGTTGAAACACCGAGGACAATGTTACCTCTAGGGGGGGAAGTTGTGACAGCCTCATTAAAGTTAACTAGTGTTATCTAGTCGAAAACAATTTGTTTATTTTATTTTCTGGAAAGAAAAAATTGAATTAGTACTGTTTATAAAACAAATTATTTTGCTGAAATATTAAATTAGGAGAAACTAATTAATGGAAAGAAAATATTTTAAGCTGATGGTAAAAATGTTTCAAATAATAGGAGGTGGTTAGGAACAGTTGGAAAAACAGTTACCTACTCCTCTGAGGATAAAGCTGGATCCCAAGGGAGGAGTAGGGGATTTTGTGTGGTTGGTAAAGAGGTGTATTTTCTAGAGCTAGTTATGATCAGTTGAAAATAACTCACAACAATCCTTGTAAAGCCAAAATATCTGAGTGTGACTGGATTGGTCATCCAGAGGTCACAACAGAGGAATCCACTATTAACCCGTGGCACCATCCAGATTTTGGAGCTAGTGGGCAAGTGGAGGACGTAATAGCCTCCATTGAATGGTTGGGAGGACCACAGCTTGGAAATCATTTGATTCAGATAAATATTATAGTGAGAATTTGAATATGTTAATATTGATTGGAATGTTTCCAACGGTTTTGTCATTCTGAAAGAAATATAATGATTATTATAATGATGTAATGGTATGCGAATACTAGAAACGGAATAGTGGAATCTAGGTGTAGTACTGTTCTTTCTTGTTGTTATAAGGGGTTTGAATAACCTAGTAATAAATCTAACTCTAGCTTGTAACTCTTTATGTACTATGAAAGATAACAGAAAATACTAAGATTGTATAGCAGATGAAAATAACAGATAAGTATAAGGAGAATACTAAATATCAAACACAATCTTTTACGATGATTGATGTATATGACACATGATAACATTTATTACAATTCTTGACAATAATGTATTAATGTTCAAAGAGAAACATTATTTAACCCTCACAAAATAATACTGAACCTAGTAGGGTATTAGTGTGCTTGTCGAACCGTTGATTTCAATTCAGGGAAAGAACCCCAAAACAAAATACATCGTTCGCAGCCGTGAATACCAGGTAAAACATAGACAATTTCATATGGTTGTCTGGACACCGTAATAGGAAACGAAAATAATCAACCCTGGTATTATAGAATAAAAAAAATAAAAAATTAACTCTAGAAAAGAACGATGGACCGAACTAGTAAAACTTGGCCCAAAATTTCTTTTCTCCTTGAGAATATAGCAGAGAAAACAAAAGTTAAGAGTTACTATGGAAACAACCTTTACAACATTATCCTTTTGTTACTAAAAAAAAGAGAGTATGGCTGGTAGCCAAACAGTAAATAGCGCCTAGAATATTAATTTGACATAGTAACAAGAACAACCCATAACATAATAAGTTTTTGCATAAACTGAGAGATCTTAATAAAAAAAATAATAATAGTTTCGTTCCAGAAAAAAGGAAAACATAACATCCATAATATCGCATAGTTCATGAGGGCTCAACCCGAACTGTAAATAAATGTCAAGTGGTATACAAATCAGCAGAGCTGGGTAAATGTGGACTTATGCATTCTTTTTTCTTAAAAAAATCTGGGCCAAAACCCTTATACGAAACTTCTCCAAAAATGTTAGGTATTGCTAGCTAAATTCCAACAAAAATCTAGTTTGGGCATAAAAACCCTCTTCGCTGTATAAACATCATCATAAAAGAAAATTAAGGAGAGATCGTCATCCAAGGAGTGAAGCGAAGGCCATAACGAGCCTGTTATAATTTACATTGAAGGGCACGGTACTTGGTAACAGTAAGTAAAGTTTTTAGTCGAGATTTTTGGACTACCGCAAGGTAAGCTAGTAGTAATGTCTCTAGTTAGACCCACGGGTTCATAATCAACTAACCTGTTCAAGAGAAAAATTGCCAAGGTGAGAACCCAGAAAAATTAAACTTACTCACAATATTTAAACAGAATGAACTATTATAACTAAGACAATTAAGGAAGAGAATGATGGTTACCTTGATAGGAAGAATCCCTTCGTCGGCACTACAAGAGGAAACAATTCAACAAAGGTTACTTACAAAAAAAAATCAACACCGAGGATAAATTACCATGGGATAAGCAAGAAGAAAAAATAATACTCAGAGTAGGAAAAAACGATAATCACTCTACCTGAAAAGCTCTGTTCAGGGCCGGAATCTCTGAGCATCCATCGATGAACGAAGTGGAAGGTAAGCACCATAACCTCCTACATATTTAAAAACAAACAAAGCAATCAGAACTTAGCCGAATGAAGCGACGAAGTAAATCATCCTGCCAGAGGCTGGATAAATGAAGCATGAGAGTGCAATTGTGTATAATTACAGAGGGATAAGGGGAAAACCTATTAGTGTTTGAAGAACCCGAGAGAGAAGCTATGAAATGTTAACCCCATCCAAAAAGGTCTGCGCACCAACTCAAACCCTCAGATGGATCGCAGTAACTCAGAATTGCTTTCGAGGATTACTGAGAATCCAAGGCAAGTCTACCGGAAATATAACCTCCAGTATTGTCGATTCATAAAAGAGGTTGACACCTCTCCATGGAGGGAGCATGTAATTTCCAAGTGGGGTACAGAGAATATCTCCGTAAACACTCATTCATAAATTGCATAAGAAACAAGAATGAAAATCTATTAATCATACAAATCGTTCCAATGAATACTCTTTTAAAAAAAATAACCTCTCACATTGATTTCGAGAGTCTAGGTAATGTTAGGTGCAATGCATGTGTTTTATGACACCTATTATAACCATATCCGTATGATCATAATCATAATATCACATCCTGTGCTAATTTCATCAATTACAAATTAATTCCTTTGGGAACGAATAACACATAGTGGTATGAAACGAATGTTTGTGATGTAGAATGCTTTTATATGTATAAACTCAGGTGGGAGTACATTTTTTTTTTTTTGGGTAATAATTTAAGGATGAATATGACACATAAATGAATGTTATAAACAATAATGAAGAACTTAAATTTGCTTATATAAATGAATGTTATAAGCAATAATGAAGAACTTATTCATGGGCTTATTAGAATTTAAATATTCTCAAATCCTTAAAAAATTGGTGAGAGGAGCCAAGTGACACTAATCTAAATTTTTAAATTTATTAAATCAATTCTGTTAATAAGACTAAACATATGCTTATAAAAAAAATAAAAATAATACAATAAATAATAAAATAAAAATAAGTTTTAATAAATTTCATAATGAATAAAAATAAATTATGTGAATGTAATAAAATCAATCATTTTAACTTAACAAATTATATAAAAACAAAAAAAACAAAAAACCTTAAATATAAAAAATAATATTTCAAAACAAACTTAAAAAATATTTTGTTTTTTATTTTAAATTCAACAAATAAAAGTCCATTTAAAATAAATAATAACCATCCTAAGGTCAAAATATTTTGGTTTTCCCTACGGTCATTGAGATTATAACTTCACAACGCATTTGGTCACCACTGTTCCCCACTTAATAAAAGCCAAAAGATCATTTGGTTATAAATTACAACACAGTTGATTACCAACTTTAACACCATTTGGCATATTATAATTACTTTAACACCATTTGGCGTATTAAAATTCTTGCTTATGCTTTCCTTTTCGTTCAACCATGTTGGAGAACTCAAATGACAGTCAAAAGAAAAGAAAAAGTAGTAAAAGAAAAGCAAGGTAAAGGCTGATTCCCATTTGACATCCTATTCCAAGATATATAAAACTAGCAGAATTTTGTGGGGCGCAAAGGAACGCCGAAAGGAGAGGAATGGTGTATCTTCGGTTTCACAGGCAGGTGAGAAGTTTTTTTTGCGGGGGCAGTTTGTGCCACAAGTATGAAACTGTGTGAGATGGGAGTTGAATCAGATTATATGTTAGTTTTGAAGAGGCGCAGGTGAAGGAGTTAAATATTAATGAGATATCTGTGCATTTGTCAGCAGTTGGTTTGTATATATATTTATTAATGTGTGTTCTATTTTGTTTCTATTGATTTATTTATGTATTTATTGTATTCTTATTTTTGCAATAAAGTTTTTTTTTCTATCTATTTTATTTTATTTTTAATTATATCTTTATTTTATTTTATTTCTATTTATTTATTAATATTATATTTATTTATTTAATTATTATTATTGTTTTGTTTTGTTTTGTTTTGTTTTGTTTTTTTTTTTTTTTTTTTTTTCTCGTTTGGAAATGCACGAGAGTGATTTGCCGAGAGTGGTCAAGAATTACGGGAAGAGTAGAAATATTGCTAGTACTGACATTTCGCATGACAGAAGCATATGTTAGTACAAACTGAAAAACCACTTTGAGCTATGGACTCACACAGCACCAACAGATATTTTGAATTTCTCTGACTTCGATTTCTTGGTTGTAGCCTCAACACCAAACAGTGAATGATATTATGACTCGCACATTTCTTAAACATCTTAGCAGTTATTTTCTCCTTTCATTTGACCATGTAACTAAAAAAAAGTTATGATGTGTGTATCTACAATCTGTTAAAAGGGGTGAATGTGAACATGTAACTATATCCACTGCGATAAGTTGATAAAGAAAAGGCTAGCTAAACTTTGCAACTCAGATTTGTAACCCAGCCAATGATTGTGACAACATGTCGATTGGAAAGTAACTACATTCCAACAATACTAAAATGAAATATAAACAATGGCAAATAAACACAATGCAAACCCTCATCCAATATCAATCATAGCAATGATATTTTTTATTTATAGCCATGAAACTTGCGCCAAGGCAGGTAAAATATCTCAATGTCAAATCTATAACTTTTAGCCATGAAACGTGGGGCAGGGCAGGTCAAACAGTTCAACGTTATGAATGCTATAGTAGAGTATGAATGGTATAGTAGTAAAACATGAAAAGGAAAAAGACAAGCTTGGACTAGGCGGTAGAGTCTAATGCTTGGAAAATGCAGTATCAGATATTTACTTTGATAGCAGTACCCATGCAGTACTGTGGCCAAAATGATATTGGTGGTTCCTATTTAAGGCAAACATACTCATGCCAATATTCAAGAGACAGATTTCTGGAGTTGAGTGAGTGCTCTCATTGATACTCTTCAAATTCTAAAATCACTAGTCATAGCAATGATTTTGTAAGATCCAAACAAGCTGATAAGACCTCCACATTGACAACTTTAACACCTTCACATTGCCTTCATTCAATTCTAAAACCATGTGTTGGTTTCTTATATGTGCATATAATGTACACAACGCTGCAGAATCTCAAACCTACTTGTCTAGGCAAAAGAGCAGGACATGATGGCCTTCAATATGAACGAAGTTTTTACTTTATAGATTGTCTATTTCACTCTTCCCATTAAAGAAAGGCTCCTTTGCCAAAAGTTCTGGCAGTATACATCGCAAGGACCACATATCAATTGCTGTTGAGTACTGTTTTGCTCCCAATAGAAGCTCCGGAGGTCTGAATCAATTAATAATAGAATATCATTTAGGAAAACTGAAACACTTAAGCTTCTCCAAATCATTTTCATTTACTATTTCTCAGCCACAACTCGGAAGCATCCTACAGAAATCAGAGTGAACTCAATTAAAATTATTATAAATTATAATGCAATGTATAAAGCATCATAAGTGACAGTAAAGTTAAGCATTCATTATTTAATTCACAGCAGTACAGACAAGAAAGAAGACAGATATTGGTCGAGAGAAAATCAAAATGCTTTAAGGATCTTTGTCACATGTAAAAAGCGTAATGGCCACAATTAGACAGCCCTTGCTTTGAAGGAGTCATAGGTGTGACCAGATACTGTTCAAATGTCCAAATGTTGGTAAAATTGTATGGGGCATCATCCTGAGGAGTAATGTTTGACTTATTAGAAGAAATATAGGCAATCAGGGATCCAGTCAATACTTGTACCATAAGGGAACAACCATTGGTGTATAAGGTTTCAAAGTCAGGCATACTGAACAATTTTTACTATGTTCTAAACTACAGAGATTAAATGAGAAATCCCCATTAATATTTGTAAGAGAAGCTTTAAAAATTATCTGTGCTATCACCACAACTAAAACATTTGTTTGGGGACTTTAAAAGTTTCTGAAACATTTTTTTTACTCTAATAAAATGCTTCGTTGAACTATTGAGATGACGACACTGCGTGGAAAAAAAAATGGGCTGCAAAGGCAAGATGCCGCACATTGGTAACCAGGGTTATTGACAAAATTTTCTTTTTTTAATAAAATACTTTGCTTAACTACTAAAATATATTCCCAAAAGAACTGGGTTGCAAAGGCAGCGTCCACAGGCTCTCGTTCAAAGTTCAGAATTGCCTTAGAAATGCCTGCGAAGCTTAATACCTGAACATAAATATTAACATTCATTAAATCCAATTTGTCTGGCCAGATGGTCCACGCATTCAGAAGATAGCAGAGAACAAGAGGGATAAAGAATTCATGGATAAGGGATAAAGAATACTTTGTTGAAGTGTACATGGCTGAAGCTGATTCCTTGAGGCCAAATTCAGCACTTATGTGGCCTTTATTTAACCAAAACGCAGACCCTTGATCAATGCATACTACTGCAAAGGGAGGTTCTTTCTATTCACAGTCACCCCTGACTTTTTTATCATTATAAGGCTGAGTTGTATGAATCCACAGGGCTGTTTTTATGCCACCACTGCAGGAAGTTTGAATCCCATCATTTTCTCTGTGTAAGGCCAAATTCAGACCCACCTTAAGCTGAATTAAGTGGTACAAAATCTTGGGTATTGGCTAGACGAGATGCATCATTTTCTGAGCACATTATACATTGTTGGTTATACACTCAAGCTGGAAACGAACTTATGCTTGTAGCTGAGCCCAATGTTGAAGTGTACATGGCTGAAGCTGATTGATAAAGACGGATATCTACATTGTTGTGCGCTTGTGGAGGAAAGTTGATGCTCAAGAAGTCAGTTTGTTTAAGGACAAATACCCGGTTCTCAAGTTTCTATTATTCACTGTGTATATAGGTCTCTGTATGCTCAAATTAGTTGTTGTTCCCTTATATCTGTCTTAAATACCATTCTGGGTTTAATATAAATATCAGTCCGGAATTTTAAAGTCTATCTTGAGCATGTGTTCAATGAATATGATTACTTGGTATTAAACTTCCAGAATAACATCTATAGAACCTAGAAGCATTCATTTGGTTTAGGATTACATGTGAAATGTTTTGTGAAGGATTGAAATGTTGTGAAGCATAAAATAGAGAAGGAAGTTCAAGTAAATTAGAACTGACCTAGCTCTGATGAAACAAGATACACAATAGCAGGAAGCAATCAAAGAGATAATATGTACCTTTGCATTATAGTTGATGTATATAAACTTATATCTGTGCATTATACAACATGAGAAATCAATGAGAAGCTGTAAGTATTATTGCAACTTCCTTGTTAGCTGAGCTAGATAATATTCAAACTTCAATTAAGCTTTCTAAAACATGGTTGATAAACTCTTGGTTGAGAACCAAATGCATGACAATGAAATGCACGGATTCGTTTTATATTTTGAATAATCCAATGATATTATGAATGCGGGTGCAGATTGCAAAGAATGGAAGATAAACTTACAAGGAAATTCGCGTCCCCATAGTGGACCAATGGCCTGTTACAAACTGTAATCCACAGAGAAAGGAATGCAGTTGGGCTAGAAAAGAAGCAGGAGGGAGCATATTCATCATTGCAGGGCATCTGGCAATAGCAGGTTGTGTTTGCATCCTCATTTTAATGGCCTCGATGGGACAGAGGGCAAGATGAGCAATGACCTTTGCAGAGGCCGAACCTGCAAGGTAGGTCAATGTCTTGTACTTGGTAGCATACTTGGCTCATGCAATGTCCGAATAGTACTTTTTGAAGAACTCATAGAACCCATATTTGAATGCACCTTGTGCAGTGTATTCCACCATAGTTGGAGCCCAACCCTTGAATAACGCCTTAATTCCTTGCTCTTTTATGACCATGTTCATGCCAGTAAATGTGTTGTTGTATTTCACAGGGTCAGTTTGAGATCACAGGAATGAAAAGTAAAAGCAATGCAATTAGAGCAAATAAAAAAGTTAGGGCTAAAATTTGTATTGGCTATTTGAATTGAGTTGAACAAAGATAACTATTTTAGTTTAGAAATGATATATGAAAGGTAATAAATGTATCGCTACTAATTAATAGTTGCCAACAAATCGAATTCCTGACATGATCAATAAATACCTTCCACGTGAAGCAACAGTCCACTGTTGGTAAGACTCAGAAACACGATGCAGGCATTGAAACCGATAATATTTGTTAAATTAACATCATGCTTCTATATGAAATAAAATGATGTAAGCAAATAAATATTTGTGATTGACTAACCATCATACTGACAGAAGAAGTTGTAATGCTGATTATTCTCCTTCCATTGAACATGAGACTAAAAGCAATTAGATAGGCAGGCAAAATTACAGCCCATGTGTTTGTGCACCATTGTTCTGAGCGCATAGGAACTGAGCTCATCATTAAGGTGCTGCGCTGAATATCACTCCATTAAGCCATCCCTTGGAAGCACTACGATACATGTGCAATTTCCAATGAAATAAAACTGAAAACTACTGGCTGACATAGCCCAGGGATTGAACTTATCTCAACTGACTTAATATGACCTTCCAATAAACATCAGATTAAAATAAAGGAGAATCCCAAGACAGCAAGAATTGAGCTCGTATGTGCAATTGCCTTCCACTAAGCATGACAATGGGAATCCATTATAACCCATAATACGTAGTAACATAAGGGGTTAAATTAGGTGTAAAATTGAATTGATTACGCAATACACAGAAATGAAACGAATGAATGCTAAATGGAAATGTCTAGAAAGGAAAAAATCCATTCACACAGCTCTTTGCACTATGATGCACAGTTGTCTGTATATTGAACTTTTGATTGCCCATACACAATTGTTTACGGAGAGAAATTTAAAACCAACAAGTACCAATAGCAGCTTTATATAACATAATGCGTGCTACAACATAAGTATGAATATTGATTGAAAAGTGCTGAGCAGTAAACATAGAACTACTGTTTGATACTTGGCATATGGCATTAAACTCATGAGTACTGATAAGAATTTGTTGCGACCAGTAACCGATAATAGCAGTAGATTCCATGGCTATAAGAGAGACTTTAATCAAGAGAACCCATAGGAACCTTCAAAAAAAATTTTGTATATACAGAAATTGCTGAGTAGGAAGAGTTTGGAAAGTAAGATGTGCTGTATATTTTTCAAAGACAAAATAAGATGTATTGACAAAATTGCATCATGTGTAGCACAATGGTTAGATGGTTTTGCAGTAGAGGGAAAACTAGTCGTATAGACAAGGGGATGCTCGACAGCGACAGCACCATTTAACGTCAAGAGAAGGTACACGATCAAGATAGTGTGCTCGGAGTGCTCTGTGTGCATCCCTTTCATGAATATGGATGAGGAGGTTCATCCAATTTCTGATTCGTTCAAGTAGATGCAATGTGGGGCGCAGCCGGTAAAGAGGCAGCCTGGGTGGGCGAAGGAAGCGCTCCTGGACACGTAGAAGCGCAGCTTCTTGTTCCTTGATTTCCATGCAAAATTGATGAAGTTGCGAGATATATCTGTGGTCCATTATGTTCCTGCACAAGAAATGAAAGCATGTCAGTGACTGATGTATAGAAGATATAGTGAAATGGGAAAGCAGAATAGTAAATAGCTAGTGGGATGGCAAGGCACCAGTAGTAGAGGGGTTTGAAGGAGTCTGAGTAACAGATTTTGAGGTGAGCAGAGCCTCTTCTTTTTTCCTGCGGATGACGAAAGGGTTCTCCTTCATTCGGGAATAGCGAGAGAAGGAGAAAGCAGGGGAGATGCACAAGTCCTGCAATGAACGAACTCTTGATACTGCTGTGAAAGTGAGACCCTGA
This sequence comes from Pinus albicaulis, assembly GCA_034641835.2. NCBI lineage: Eukaryota > Viridiplantae > Streptophyta > Pinopsida > Pinales > Pinaceae > Pinus > Pinus albicaulis. Next base: position 1,946,514,998 of record CM076575.1, on the reverse strand, counting down.
CGATCAATGGTTCCGATGTCGATTGTTGCCTTATCCAGCGTCATGCCTTGTGATTTGTGGATTGTCAAAGCCCATGCCATGCGAAGCGGAATTTGTGTGCGTGAGCCCCTTGTTATGGGGGGTATTGGCACAAATTTAGGATTTGAAGGATCCCATGGTGGGCTTTTGTAGTGAAGAAAGTCGACTACGACAAATAATGGCAGTTCGGGTGGTTTAGTTGTTGGTGCATATACGAGTTCGTGGACAGTGCCGAGGGCACCATTGACAAGGCCAGCCTCAATCCACAAGTTGCTTGTTAGAATAACTCGTTGTCCAATGCAAAGGAGAATTTTTGCAGCTAGTTGTTCATCTTCCACGTTGTTGCCTCTAAATTCCTTCCTTTGGGTAGCGTAGCAACGGGCGATTGGTCTGTTGAGTGTTTTCAACATGGTTTTATTGTGCATGTTAACAGCCTCATTTGTGGCGTATAGATGCATAGAATTTGAAAATGACTGGACCTCAGCTGCAGGAAGGTTTGTTTTTGAACGTGTCATAAGAAGCCTCCAATCATCAGTAGTGGGTGTTGCATTGCGAAGGTTGGAGAGGAGTTCGCGGAAGGAAATCTAAGCAGGACTAGTTCCTTGTTGACGGAAAACTGTTGAAAGTGTAACCACAGTATCAAAGCTTTGCCATAGTGCAGTGCCACGAGAAGTGCCTACATACATTGGTGTGTCTTTGACAGGTGGAAGCTGGGCAAGGTCGCCGACAAGTATTATAGAGCGTCCACCAAAAGGGTTGCTTTTATTTGATGGGAATGCCTCCCGCAAGCGATCATCGATTTGAGAAAGCAATTTAGGACCAATGAAGCTCATTTCATCAATTAGAATGTATTTGACATCTCGGAGTTGTTCTTGAAGGTTTAGGAGGGCTTGACCCTCTAAAGGTTGCATAGAGGATATAGGGATGCGAAGAGCAGAGTGGATTGTCAATGCATTGATGTGGAATGCTGCAACACCGGTCGGAGCAAGCAAAAGGAGGGGGCTTGGTCCATTGGTGGAGTTTTCAAGGAAGGCATTTTTCAGGCATTCAATTAGGAATGACTTTCCAGTACCAGCAGTGCCTTGGATTATCATTTTTAAAAGTGATCCTGGAGTGTGTGTGTGGAAGTGGGAAAAAATGATATTGAATGCAATGGTTTGGCTTGGGGACAAGGAGGAAAGTGAATGTGGGAATGGAGATTGGGTTTGGTGGATTGTTGTGGAGGAGCGGTTGAAGTTGATGAAGCGAATGGCTGTTTCTTGCAAGTGTGAAGGGATAATGGAGTTGGCCCAATTATAATTTGCATCAAAGTCACGATGGCCAAGCATTTCAAGTTCATTGAGAAGGATGTTGTTGCTTGGGTGGAGTTGAGAGAGAAACTGCCATTCAGGCATGTCGTGGGCGGGGGCATGGGGAGGGGGATCAGGAGATGAACAGCAAGAGTCAGCATCGGGAGGTTCGACTGGGGTGCGGTGGACATGCCAAGCTTGATATGTATGTCTAAACTGTTCCCAATGTGCGACAATGGCCGCGTCGGATGTGCCGATGTCGTCAGGGAGTGTACGGAAAGGGCAGTATAGAAGGAGTTCACTCCAACAGAAGTCAACATAGGATGATGAGTCTTTCAACGGGATGGAGGTGAAACGAGGAAGGACACGTACAACCATGGGAGGGAAGATCTGTTTCCAAGGTGTTTTTTTGCGGCGGGAAGAGAATGTCCAAGAGCGTGCAACTTCAATAAGAGGCAAATCCTCGAGTGTAGGTGGTCTATGCATGTATGAGACGATGAAAGGTGTCGATGGGGGCTCACCATCCAAATGTTGTGAAACACGTTTGAATATTTGTTTTTTTACATTGAGGGATACAAAAGAACGACTGCACTTTACTAGTGGGAGTTTTTGCAGCATGTGGCATGTCTCTTGTGCACCAATGTCTCGATCACAGACGATTTCGGTTAGAACTTTGCGTACGACAGTAATAGTAGGAGCATCAGGTGGGGAACATTGGGAGAGACGGGAAAGCATTTGGTAGTAGCTTTCAGACTTTGCCTCTGCTTTTGCTGCATATTTTGAAATGTAGTTCAACACAGCATGCCGTGATAGAATTGGTTGGAAGTCCATGTTTGCCCTCCAAATTGCAAGAAGATGAGCGTTGTGCACATTTAGCTTGTCATCATTTCTAGCAGGGGCGTACAATTTACGTCCAGCACTATCAATGTGAAGAGATGATGTGTCGCGAACTTCCCATGGGGCTCCATAGCGGCAACTTGTTTTGTTATTTCTTTTGCGCAAACATGTATTAGAGTGGCAAGTTGTGTGTCTTTGAACAGAGTTGACAAGTTGCTCATAGTCTTGCAAATGATTGCCTGTAAGAATATCATGTGTCTGGAGGAGGCATGGGTCTTGGAGAGATGAATAATTTAGCCCAAACGCCCGGTTTTGAATGGGACGAGGGTTCTAAGCAGTGATGTATGCATCGAAGAAATCTTTAGCTGCACGGACAGCAGAAGCATTGGTCCAATCCAAAGTGTCCATAGTAGGTGCATTTGGGAGCCATAAGAAACCATGGATATGTGCGGAGCCACGATGTTGCCATTCATACCTTAAAAAGAAGAAGGGGAAAAAAAATAAGATGGATGCGTGGAACCAAAGTCAATGAAAGGTAAGAGATGGAAGGAGTAGTATGCATACCTGCACCAGTAATCCTTTACAAGGAGTCCTTTAAGTAGCACTTCTTCGAGGAATATTGTGAATCTGCAATGGATGTATTGAGATGCACGGTGAGGATTTGCAACAACATTCTGGATTCTCCATCGAGTTTGTTCATGTGAATTGGATGGAGGGTTGGAAGGCATGGTTCTATGCAAGTCAGGCCATTTGGTATCAGCTGCACTGAGTGTGAAGAATATGGTAGGGGTACCTTGTTGAACGATCATGTCGTGAAGCTCATGTCTAGCCTTAGTCCAAAATGAGCGAGTGCCGCGCAAGGATGATCCAAAGCGCATAATCTGGTCTGGGATGGTGGAGGGGGGGATTTGCTGAAGGTGGTGGCGAAGGTCAGCGATTGTTGTTGGAAGGGTGTTTGAAAGGTCTCTTTTCATGAAGACAGAGGCGGTTGCCTGGCTGCGATGGCGCATGATGAGGTTGTACAAGTAGTAGCGGAAGCGAGGATGTTGTGCAAACCGGTTGTCATGGTAGCGTATTAGATGCAAAGCGTATTCTTGCATTTCTACTTTTACAATTCTTGGTTGATTAATCATTACAGAGCCGGTGGGGAAGAGGGTGGGAAAGGCCATGGAGAAGAGGCCCTCTGTGTTGTATTCATTGATTGGGGAGAGGTCAATGGTGGGCCATTGAAGTGAATGGATGGGCGAGTGATTGGGGGATTCTATGTAGGCAAGTATTTCATCTATTTCTGAATGAGAGTTTGGCAGATTGGCAACAAAGGAGGATGGGTGGAGGTCAGATGGGCATGGTTGGGGAAGTCCAGAATCACAATTTTCAAGAATGGCTTGTTGAAGTGGGATGGAAGATGTGTTGGCATGGCGTAGCATGCTGGAAATGTTGGTGGGCACAATAGGCAAAGCATTCAGGGAACTTTGGTTAGTGTGGACATCTTTGTAATACGGATCATGTTGTAGTTTGAATTGCAATGCTGCATGAACACGTGATCTACTGACAAAAAAGTCATACGAATTTTCGTCAGAACTAGTTTTGTTTACAAGAAGGATGTCTAGTTCTGATAGCATGCGAGGAAGAGAGGTCACAATAGTAGTGATATCTTGAGGAAAGCTAATAGTGTGGCCGGAATATTTTAGTTGGCCACCACGTGCATGGGTGACTTGAATAATGGGGTTTACACGAGCAATCAACATCTCTTCAACTTGAGTCAGGCAAGAGAGGACATGGGGTTGGATACCTGGGTCCATGTTGTTTGCGAAGGAAAAGCGGTGGGTTGTTCGTTCATGAAGACAACGGGCACAACAAATGATTCCGTTATTTGTTTTTGTTTTCATGGATGGGTAAGCTTCATAACAAACTGAGCAAACTTGGATGGGACTAAGTGCATCAATTCTTTCACGGAAGCGAAGATGTGCATGTTGGAGCTGGATAGGGAGGAATTGTTCCACATATGAAGAAGGAGGAAGACGGTGTGGGACATGGAAAGGGGGGGCAAGAGGCAAAGGAATTGCAGGGTATGGAAAGGGTTGGGCAGGGAGGGGAGGTGTAAGGGTGAATGGGAAAGTTTGGGCGAGATGTAGTGGAAGGAGGGTACTTTGTGAAGGAATGGGAGTTTGGTGTGTGGTGGATTGAGAGAGAAGGTTGGCCTGGCGAGTTGAAAAGAGGAGACGACGACGTGCAGTAATTCTTTCTTTGTTAAGTGCGTAGTAGCGGCGCCATTGTTCCCTTTGCAAACTGTTGTCTGGTGTGGTTGGCATAGCTGTTTGAAAAAAGGAAAGGCATGTCAAATGCATGAAGTATAATGAAAGAAGAGGGAAGCATGAAGATGCAACACTCTATTTCATATTTTTATGTTTTATTATTTATTATTTTTTGCGAGTTTTTTGTTTTGTTTTTGTTATGTATTTCACCATAGAAATAGTCGTATGGAAATGGTGCGAGTGAATTTTGAAGTGGAAATGTATTGAATATGGTTTGCATAAAAATGAGTGTTGCATATTTGAAATTAGAGAATATGTGTTTTGAAAGCAAGAACATGTTGTATTTGTTGGCAAGAGGAAATGAAAGGCAAATATTTTTTTTTTTTTGCAAAGAAGAAGAAGCAAATTTTGTATTATATTCCATACTAAGGATAGCATGTTGACATTTGCATTTAAAAAATGTGTGTTTTGCAAACAAGATGAAGGCATGAAGGAGGAAAGGGAAAACGACATCTGTAAATGTTCATATATTAAGAAGGTGCATTACAACATAGCGGAAAACATATAAAGGAGATGCAATGAAGAAGTGAGTTGATACCTATACATATAGGAGGACTATTAGAAATGGAAAGGGGTTGTGAACATATAGTAACGATTACAAAATATAGATGCAAAATCGACGATGCCTGGCACGTGAGGGAAGAGAGCGATGAAAGTTGAACATTGGGAAGAGGCAAGAAATGTATGGCTAAAGGCGGCGACATGCTTTGCTCGCAGGGGAAGTTGGAGGTTGCAGGAGGCGAAGGAGGATTTTCGACGCATCAGCGAAAGGAAGATCTTCTGCGTGCATAACAATTGGACGCAGCCGTTCAATGCCGTTGAAGGTGTCGCTCTTTAAAGACATTGTGAAGAGGAATTGCCGCCCTTTGATTTTGCTATATATGTCAAGGACAGCTTGGGGATCTGTTGAGAGGAGGAAAAGGTCCTCTGCAGAGATGCCTAGGAGGGCAGTTGCGGCGTCGTCAAAAGCGACAACATTGTCGAGGTGGCCAGTGTGATCGTGCAGCTGGAGGCGGAGAATGTAGCGGTAGTCACACTTGGTGAAAGATCCTTCACACTTTGAGCAACGCCACGTGGCATCATCTTGTTGTATAGCCTTTTTCATGCATTGCATACCATCAATGGTAAGTGGGCATGCAAGGAAGTAGAAATCATGCAAGTCAATTGAGGTAGCAGTAGCACGGAGTGACATCCATGGGACTTTCTCTCCAGTTGAAATTGAGAGGATCTCAGAAATTGTTTTTGTAGCAAGTGACTTCTTGTTGGTGCTTGAGTATTTGCGGCTAAGTGAGGGCGACGAAGTTTGAATGCCTTCTTTCTCGAACCATTGTTTAAGTTCCACTGTTTCAGCGATCTTTGGATCGATGAATAGGGAGGTGGTAGGGATTGTGCTGATAGTCTGGCCGTTGAACTCGACGACCCTGCCACCTCGGATTGCAAGTACTGTAACTGCACGAGCCATGCGAAGATCAGAGAGTTCGCGCCCTTCAGCATGGCAGTGTTCTCCCCACAAGGTCACGTCAATGCTGCTCCCGGAAATGTCGCGAAGAGAAATTGTCTTTCTTGGAGTTCCAGAGCCATCACGTTTGCGGAAAATAGAGGTGGGAGAGAGTGAGCTAACAATACCTATGACATCAACGATTGAGTTAGCAGGCGAGAGTTTAAGGGAACTGATAGGCACAAAGTGGAAGGTGTGGGAAGGAATTGTGAGGTCATCATTCAAGACTTGAGAAACGGTTGATGAAGAGAAGAGGAGAATTTCAAATGGGCGTCTTAGATGGTTATAGGAAGGGTTGGGGACCTTTATGGTGCCATTTGCAACATTGTAGACTTGGCCAACTTGAATGAGAGCATGAAGGGATTCAGCCAATTCATTGAAGGCAGACACGTGGATCTGTTCGTTTTCGTGGTCGACAAGGTCAAAGCCTAGCGACTTTCCAGAGCCACGTGCATTGGTAAAATGCCGAAGGGGTGTTTTTGAGAGGACGCGGCCTTGGATGGACCAAGTTTTCCTTGTAGGGGAGAGTGCTTTAAAAGGGAGAGTTGTTGAAGATGATGCGGCGGGGTCTTGGGAGGACAATGAGTGAATGTCAAGGGACGGTGGTGATGAAAAGGGAGAGGCAGAAGATGAGGATGAGGTGGCTTGGACCATTTGTTGAGTAGAGAGAGTAAGAGGGCATGGGTCACCAACCAATGGGGCAACGCGCTGGACTACCTCAAGCTCGAGAATAGAGAGCGACCTGCAAGAACGAGAAATGTATCAATGAAGTGGACATGTAGAAATTTAGAAATAATAAAGGAAATAGAGGGATATAAGGGAAGAACAATTATAGGGGAGGAAGTTGTGAGGCGTTATGTAGTAAACGTACATTGTTTGATGTGAGTACGTGCACGAGCATCTCTTCAAAAGAACAATGGAGCCGACAGCCAAGGCACCATCCTGCGCGAGGGGTGTGTGCGAAGAAGGGAGAAGGGCAGAATGTTTGTGAACACCATCGGAGAGCGAGACGCGGAAGCGAGCTGCTGAAGTCCGGGCAGAGCTGATCTGCGCAAGTTCAACAATTTGGAGGGTTGGTTGCTGGTCGGTAGCACCAGCCAGCAGAGAAGGAAGACAATTGCAAGTTAATGATGTCTCCATGGTAGAATAGGTGGCTTGGGAAGAAGATACGTGCAAGCGAATAGAGACAGCAAGGTCAAGATAGTGGAAAAGAACATGTCCAAGTAAACGAAGGGCAAATCCGATATTGCTAATTTGTGAGATGAAATGTAGAATTGCTACTTTGGATGATTTCAAGTCTTCAATTAATAGTGACAAATCTGGTATATGGAAGATGCTAGTGCAAGCTTGACAAGTGGAAGGTGTGCAAATATGTTCCTTACAATGAGTACTGGAAAGGCTTTCCCTATGGAGCGTATATTTTGGAATAGGGCATGTTGAATTATTTTGATAGTAAACAGAAAGGAAATAGTAATGTGAAAGAGGCCTATATGCAAATGAGCTTGTGAAGTACACTACTTGCAAATGTATATCTTGAATATTGAAAGTGTTGTGTTTCAACTTATTGAAAGCCATGTTTGATACGACAGATACACATGGCAGGTTGAAACATAAGCGCACAAGCAAGTGGAATACATTGATTGAAAATAGAACTGTTACTACTATATGTTGGAACCTATATTTTTGGGATTATATAATTGTATTTTTTCAGTAGATGAAAAGGAAGAGGCAGACATCCTACAAAAGATTGCAAAGGGCATTGCAGAAAATGAGATATATATTTACAACCAAAGTAGGATAAAGGGAGGAGGAAATTGTTGCCATGGCTCTAAAAGGCAATTGAAGGGTTGTGTTTCCTGTATACATGTTCAAAAGCAATGCAATGAAAGGAAGCCTTTATGTCCTCTATATGAGGCGTCCAATAAATAAGATAGAGGGCAAGCGTTTCTACAAAAGGAGATATATATTTACAACCAAAGTAGGATAAAGGGAGGAGGGAATTGTTGCCATGGCTTTAACAGGCAATTGAAGTGTTGTGTTCCTTGTATACATGTTCAAAAGCAAGGCAATGAAAGGAAGCCTTTAAGTGCTCTATACGAGGCGTCCAATTAATAAGATAGAGGGCAAGCGTTTCTACTTTGTACCAAATCCAATGTTCCACCATAAATGGAATACAATGCATGGTAAAGACCAGAATAGGGGAGCGCTGCAGCGAGATTTCAACAAACAGTTCGTTGAGCAACCCATTTTCTGTAGGAAGCGGGTGAAGAGGACTGCACTAACGGAAGCGTACTGAAGAGCTAAATGGTCCAATCATATAATTAGAGCAAATGACCTAAATAGGAATATCATATTTATTGGATTGAGCTGATTGCAACCAATTAGACTAATTTGAAAAGTGACATAATTCAGGATAAATGGTCAAATCAGGATAACTGTTGTTAATTGATATTATTGGGCTAATAATAAACTTAACATAATTCAAGTTAATTGTAATAATTGACATAGCTTGAGCAAATTTGTTCTTTTTTTACTAGTAAAAGAAATTAAAATAAGAAAAGAATCTTAAGAAGAACTTCAAAATTGTTAGAATCAAAAATTTTTAAAATAAGGAAAAAATCTTAGAAAGAACTTCAAAAAAGGTAAATTGATAGATATATACATATATTCAAAACCTTAAACTATTCTAAATACAGAAAATGAAAAAGTCAGGACACAGAATTCGCTATCTATGAATTAAAAAAAAAGAAAATGTAAAACCCAAAAGAGAAAAAAAAAGAAGCAACAAACAACCTAGATGAGATTTCAGTGAAAAATTCAAAACACATTTCCATAGTAATGAATTTAAAAAATATTAAAAATATCCACTTAAATATTAGAATAAATATGCATTTCGCTATTCATATATTAGAAAAATAATCTTAATATAAGAGTTTACAACATTTTGAAATTTCAGAAAACATTTCATTGATCATATGTGAGGAAATGGGCTTGATTAGAAGGTAGTGAAAATACAATACATATTATGATATGAATCTTATTTAGTACTATCCATCTCAAGATGGTAACATCTATCTCACTATTTCCCCACAAGATAAAGTTGAGGATTGGCAATTACGTGCACCATGGTATGTTCTTAGTTCCTGGCAATATCGACTAGAAACAAATTTTGAACGATTGCTATAAGGTCCAACAATGTCCAATGGCTTTTCATGATCAGCTTCCCATGAAAGCAATCACGTCATTGAAGCTTTCCATGTTCAAACAATATAGTTTCATGATCAACTATCATTAAAACACATCACTAAATCTCTCCAGTCTAGAAGAATGGCATGATAGAAATTTGCTGATGGTGCAAGTGAAACCATACAACCCTATGAAAAGGCCATGAAAATAACACAACTCATGCACAGAGAACAAATACGATAGTGGAACTTGGATGTTTGATATAAAGTAGAAATTCACACAACTGCAAGTATCAGGATAGGAGAAGAAGACAACCTGTCAAATGGAAAGGTAAAGTGAGGGAAGCTGCATTGTGCATAATTGAAATTAAAACAGAAATCGGTTTATGGGAACTATGACATGAAGGCTGTGTGAAATTGAAGAAATGCTGGCTAGGAGGCGGTTTTTTGCCCATTTGTATGCCTCTTTCGGTAATCCAATCATGAGTATGGAATTAGGACTGTAAGCTAATACCAGCAAGGCATCAGGAAGGTTGAATAAAAAGAGCAGACATGGTACAGAAGACTGCAAAGGGCATTGGAAAAAGCGATAAATATATGCAGAACCAAATCAGGATAAAGAGAGGAGAATTTTTTTTGACATGGCTCTAACAGGGCACAGCAATGCAACGGGCAAAGGCATGTAAAAGAACTACAAAAGTTGCAAAAGGACGACTGCAACAGCTTGAAATGATATCAGTGTACATGTGGTGAAGAAGTATGCAAAAGGAGGCAAACGAATTTCACATGAAAGACAACAGAAATTAAGTATTCTATAGATCTCAGGTTCCTCAACAAGATGTTTGCAATCACATGTAATACAGAATATAAGAAAAATGTATGTTGCCATATGAAGATATATTGTTGAGGGATTTTAATGTTTTGGTTTAGAACTGTCACAACCATAATTTGGCACCCATAGTTTTGGAATTACATAAGTGATTTTTCATCATTAGATGATAAAAAGAGGGACAGATCATGCTATGAGAGCATATTAAAACAGAACACCTCAAATGATGAACAAGCAACAAAATGCATAAGGGGAAAACCATTTCATCTCTCTATTTCTTAAATGGAAAGGGGATTACCGGGCAATGGCGAATTAAGTGAATGCAGAAAATGAAAGAAGCGGGAGTGTGGGCTCTTCTCCTTCAAGGGCACGGTGGTACAATCTGTTCTGCGTGTTTCTCTCCTTTGTGTGCTCTTCTCTGAACCAGCACGAAAAACCAAATAAGTTAGAAGTGCCACCTCATTTAATCTACATGTCTGAAGGAACAATGGGCCACTATAATCAACGAAACTATTAAAAATTAGAAGGATTTCCCAACTATTTGTACTCTTGATACAAGTATGCTTTCTGAACATAACCTCTGGAGATGATCTACCAAATAGGACAAAAATAAATAGATTTAATATATATTCTAGTTGCATGGGAACAATGTAATAGCAAGAGTAGATAAATGCCACAGAAAGGTCCTATGTCTCTTTAGTCCATTTTAAATCTGTTGCTACAGAAAAGGCAGATGTTTTATAGTATTTCAAGATAAATCAGTCACTATGCCATCTTTTTTAATCCCAATCACCTAGAATAGTATAATCAAGTAGCTAAATACAGTCCCAGTTCTGGAATTCTTTAACATAATGTCCGTTCCATTCCCATCTATAAGTCAACGGATAAGAAAAGGGAAAAAGATTTTTTGTTCAACCATCAACGACGAGGAAGTAAGAAGTATAGAGGCTTCTGCATAACCTGCAACAATAAGCCTCTCCCACACACTAAAGTATATAAATTCAAAACAGAAAAGTATTTCACAAGTTTCTGTATAACCTGCAAACATTTGCCTATCCTAGACACCAAAGTATATACATTTAATGCAGAAAATGATTTCCATACATCCAAGAAAATGTTCGTCAAAACCTTCACAAAGAGCTGAGATTCACAACCTTTTGTCTAACCACATAAACCATTATATTCCGGTCAGGCAAATAGCGAATCTGAATATAAGAAACCTCCTTCTGGATTCATTTTTTAAAATGAAAGAGCTAAAATTTAAGCACTTAATCCAGTAAAATGCAACAGACTAGTAGCTTTATGCTCCTAAGAAGTCGTGCAGGGGAATTACCGGGCGATGTCGAATGAAGTGAACGCAGAAAATGAAATAAGAGGGACTGTGGACTCTTCTCCTTCAAGGGCACGGTGGTACAATCTGTTCTGCGTGCTTTTCTCCTTTCTGTGCTCTTCTCTTAACCAGCAAGAAAAACCAATTAAGTCAGAAGTGGCATCTCATTTAATCTACATGGCTGAAGAAACAATGGGCTACTATAATCAACGAAACTATTAAAAAGTAGAAGGATTTCCCAACTATTTGTACTCTTGATATAAGTATGCTTTCTGAACATAACCTCTAAAACTAAATAGCTAAAATCTAATGACTGAATCCAGTAAAATGCACAAAAGGGCATGTTCCAAAGAACTACCCTACAAGCTGAAATATCACATGCGGACACTTACAGCATTTTGTCAATGGTGGCATAGCTCATTCAAAGCAATGAAAAACAAAGAGGGGGCTACTATAATCAACGAAACTATTAAAAAGTAGAAGGATTTCCCAACTATTTGTACTCTTGATATAAGTATGCTTTCTGAACATAACCTCTAAAACTAAATAGCTAAAATCTAATGACTGAATCCAGTAAAATGCACAAAAGGGCATGTTCCAAAGAACTACCCTACAAGCTGAAATATCACATGCGGACACTTACAACATTTTGTCAATGGTGGCATAGCTCATTCAAAGCAATGAAAAACAAAGAGGGGAGGAATATACAGAGAGGAGTGCACAAAGGAGAGGAGTTTTTGCTTATATAATACGTTACACATGAAGCAAAACTGGCAGCCTCTAGAAACAGCAGCAAATGTTACAGTTGTGGCAAACACCACTGATAGAGATTAACAAATAGTTGTACAGTAGTTTGCTCTTTCCCTGAGGTCAAATCCCACACCAGGGAATTATTGTATGCATACAAGAGGAGAATGAATGCACCATTGTGTGCACATCAAGGCCAACAACTTTCATTAATTTTGACACATATTCAATCGATCTCCAGTCTCTCAATCTAACAGTTTTGCTTAAGGCTGAAGCTTACACCACTAGAAACAGAACATCAAGGATTGGTATCCACCTTCCAAAATACAGAGAAGCAAGCATCCTCTAAGGTGACCATAATCGAATACCATTCTGGACAATTTTCTGAAAGCCATGTTTGAACTCAGGCATAATGAATTTTCAAAGCAGTGAGTACCTTGGGAATTTGCAGTCCAATGGGAAAGACAAAAAAAAACCTAACAATTTCTGTTATAGAAAAGAGAGAGAAGATGGATGGGGTTATCACTAGGAATGCAGTCCCTTCATGTCACTCCAGAGACTCCAAATTCTGTCGACTCAAGCAACATCTAGAAAGGCAAAGAGATTTCTGGCTTGCCCTTTTGAGAATATATAAGGAGAAAATGAAGATGGTATTCTTGTTCTGGACAAAGGTTCAGCTGCGTATTTTCAAACAATTGTCGAATTGTCGAATTCAGCTGCGTGACACCTACAATTCAGCTGCGTGACACCTACAAACAATTGTCGAATTGGTATTGAATTTAGATTCTAAACCCCACTTGCATGCAATTGTTAAGGCTGATAAGTTACAGTGTTAATTTATTTTTTAGACCATTTGCTCTGCTCATTAGCTTGGATCACGACAAAAGTAAAAGGGATGCAAGAAAACGAAAATGAAAGTAAGACTACTGCAAATTAGAAACCGTATAATTAATACGCTGCTTCTAAAACACAGAAACCTGATAATTTCTACTAAAACCATTCATATTGTCCAGAAAACGTTCCAACATTCCTACCTTTGTTTCACGGACAGCTAATGAGAAGAGCCCCTCACCCAAAGGGGGATATGTGACTACGTTACCAGAAGCGGGGTAAAAGAGTTCAAACTGAACCTGTTGCTCAGAAACGGACATTGAAGATCCTGCAGACAATGCGATTAGGGAATCTGCGGGCGAACATATGAAGACTTGGAGGATGAACGCATTTAACCAGACCTGTATATGGCAGGTATGAGCATTAATGAAGGAGCAGTAAGGCTGAAGCAAGCGCGTCTGCATATTTATTCCAGATCTGGGCGATTTCTTGGATTTTGAAGTAAATCGTGCGAGCTGTAAACACTGAAGCGAGGCAGGAATTAATCCGAGAAGTGCATCGCCGGCTGGAGTGTGAGCTGAGGTGGAAACAGCGAGGCAGGAATTAATCCGAGAAGTCCATGCAGTGAAATCGTCCGAGGTGCATCGCCCGCTGGAGTGTGAGCTGAGGTGGAGGCAAGAGCAGCATCAGGCGAGGTCGAACCAGGAGGCGGCAAACGGCAAATTGTCATTCGCTCGAAGAACGATGGAAAATGCCTGTGATTGGCTCCAGCGGAAAACGCATTCGGCCAAACCCAATAAAGGGAACGCCTAGCTGCGCGTAATAAATAAATGTGTTACTGGTTCAATGGGTTGCGCCAATTTCAAAGTGTGCGAGTAAAGTGATGAATGGATGGAGGAACAACAGCACGCAAATGTGCAGATAACCAATGATGCTCAGCTGTCAGAAAAAGGCGAGGAACACGGTTCGCGTAAATTTGATGCCGCAGATGGTAGAATTGGATTTTCGGGGCCCCGAAAGATCCTTTGACACAAGTTTGCAGATCTGCTCTTAAGAACCACCACATATGAAAAGTTATGCAAAGTATATAGGGAGAGTTGCGTAACGGGGACCAATTATTGTTATAGTGCGGGTCCCATTAACCCACCAAAAATAGATATATATGCATCCAATAATTAAACATAAAGAAATAAGTTGAAGTGCAAATATATATTAAATTAAGCCACTAGAAATCCTAAACCCTAAGGCACATAAGCAAGAAGAGCTAAATTGAACCAGTGCCATGAACAAACAGAAGCAAGAAGAGCTAAATTGAACCAGTGCCATGACCAACAGAAGCAAGAAGAGGTAAATTGAACCGAAATAGATTAGAAGTGTTCATAAACACATGTTTAAGTGTTGAAAAACACAACAGGGCTGGTAGGAATTATTTTCCTACCGGGAGGTGAAGATGCCACGCGAAATGAAGAGGAAAACGTCGATGCAGGAGCCAACTGATAGCTAGAGCCCGCCAGAGTTCGACAATACCTGCAAAACCCTCAAATATAGCATAAATTAGCCAAAATCTGTGTAAAACCCCTCGAAAATGCAAGAAACACAACTGCAAAATGTAAAAACCCTCGAAAATTACTTAACCTTATGGTACTTCAGCAAACCAGTAGAGGGGACGAAGCTGTCAACAACTTCGTGCTACATTGAGCAGTTAAGGAGGGAAAATTGACAATCCAGGGAGTTGAGCAAACCAGCAGAGGGGACGAAGCGGTCAACAACTCCGCGCTGCATTGAGCAGTCGAGGAGGGAAAATTGACAGTCTAGGGAGCCGAACATGTCCACAACAGGGCGCAAGAGGAACATCACCGAAAGCACCACAAACCAACAAGCCATCCGAACAGCAACAGACACTGCAAGCGTAAGTTCAACAGGGGAAGCGAACATGCACTAGCACTAGTGACACAGTGCGCAGCCACTGGTGGAGGAGTCTGAGCAACATCCCGCCCCGGACAGAAATGCACAGGCTGTGGAACGCATGTTTCATAACAGGTGGTTTGAAACCCTAAACGTACGGAACCTGCTCGAATTTAATATTGTCACCAACCGGAACACGTCAACGCAGCTCGATGGCACCTGTCGTACAACATCCCATGTGTTGACCACGTGGTTTGTTGACGTGGAACGGAGGGCGCCCAAGTATTGGCGTCCCTCCCCTATAACCGCGTAGATTTTTTTTTGGCTGATGTAAAAAAGAATAAACGTAAAAGTTTTTGTGACCCGATGGGGTGCTTTACTGGAATGTTCTCATCTCATCTCGTTTTTTCAGTTGATGAAAGTTATTATTTTGTTATTCATTCGAAGGTATATTTTCTGCTGTTTTGTTTTACATGTAAATTCACTTTATTTAAGGGTTTGATATTTCTATGTAATAATGTTCTAAAACTTGTATAATTTTGTCTTTATTTTTTTTTTACAAATTTGTCTTGTATTTTTTTACATCATAAATTTAAATGGTGATTAAATATGAATAGAAAAAAATATAATTAATTAATTATTTTATTTTTTTCCCTCTAATATCTGTGTAGCTGTTTGTAGTATTTGTGTTGTTGTTTGTAGCTTCTTAGTATTTGATATTTCACTAAATTTATATTTTTGTTTTTTTTGTAGAAACAGTGTGTTTGATTGCTAATTCCTTTAAAAGGAAATTGCTTCTACTCTAGATGGGTCAAAGAATGGCAGTTCATTTGAATTACTGTAATGTTGCTAGAATTTATTATCTGACTACCAACCAGTGCTTCAATTGTAATGTGCCTTGGCCCCATGATTTCTTTCGAGATACGTTAGTTAGCATCTGCCTCACCTCGAGATAACTTAGTTGGTCTCTGCCTCACCTCGACCTTTTTCAGTTTTCAAGGTGAGTTCTATGAGCTGACTTGCGGTGTTGCTATGGGATCCCCTCTCTCCCCTATAGTCACTAACTTATTTATGGAAGATTTTGAATCAAATGCCTTGGCCTCGGCTCAATTTCGCCCTAGGGAGTTGAAGAGATTCATTGATGATACTTGTGTCATTTGGCCCCATGGTCGAAAGAAGTTAGATCTGTTTCTTGGACCCCTGAATCCCGTAGTCAGACTCCATCAAATTCACCATGGAAGTGGAGGTAGATGATGCTCTTCCTTTCTTGGATATCCTTCCCTCTAGAATGGATGATGGTTCCATTTCTCACCAAGTTTTTCGCAAGAAAACTCACACAGAATAGTATCTTCATGCCGGTTCTCATAATTTTCATGCTCAGAAATTTGGTGTTCTTTGCACTCTTTCTACTTGTGCTCTTAGAATCTCTGACGACAGCCACTTGGAGTTAGAGAAATCCCATCTTCTTGAGGTTTTTTAAAATTATGGGTATAGTAGATCTCAGGGTCTCAGGGCCTTTCAAAAGGCCTATAAATATTAAAAGGAAAATCTACTCGAGTGGATCCTATTTCCAAGGTTCATCTCCCATTTATCCAATGGACCATAGAAAATATTGCCCATGTCCTCAAAAGGAATGATGTCTCCTCTTAATTCAACCCCTATATACTATTAGAAATTCTCTCGGATCTATCAATGACCCTATCGACCCAAAAGACATGAAGTGTGTTTACATGGTTCCTTGTTCCTGTGGCACACCCTATATTGGTGAAACAGACAGATCCATTAGACAGAAAATTCAAGAGCATGTTGCAGACATTAGGCACAATCGATCTCACACATCGACTCTTACAGAACATGCAGAGAAATCATATCACCATGTATGCATTGAAGACTCCAAATTCATTGCTAAGGTCGACCACTTCCATCATAGGAAGCTTAGGGAAGCCATTGAGTTTGAGCGACATGCTAAGAATCTCAATAAGGATAATGGTTGGAAGTTGAGTAAGAGTTGGACTCCAACCCTCTCTAGGTGACTTAATCTCAATAGGGATGATAGTTGGAAGTTGAGTAAGAGCTAGACTCCAACACTCTCTAGGTGACTTTCCCCCCCTTCCGTTAGGTTTTCTTTTGCTTTCAGTGTGTGTTTAGTATATATTTTTAGGGTTTCATTTCCATTTTTTTTTCCTTTTTATCCTTGGTCTTGATTATTTTCCTTTTTGACCTTTTTTTTCCTTGTCTTTATTTATATTATATTCCCCTTGATATTATCTTATATATTATCCTGTGTTTTTATATAATATATTATACTATACTTTGTATTATCTTATATAATCACCTATTTAATATATTAATAAATAATTAAATTTCTAACATAACCAATTATATATATATATATATATATATATATTTATTAATCAATAATTTTAATTAAAAATATTTAATATTACTCTCTAATAACTAATTATCTAATTTATTAACGGTTAGTTTTTCACGGCTAATACTTCGCAATGATGTATCCACACTATTTATTCGATAAGATAGGATGGTTTTTTCACGTTGTCCTGAGGATGAACCACATTAGTTAGTTTGAAACTTCAACCAAATCCTAATAATGTGATTAATCCTAAAATACATTTAGCTATAATATTTAATATTTTGTAAGAAATAATAATTTTTCCTGAGAAAAAATCGAACTTTTTATTAAAGATAAACAAAAATTTACATCGTATATGTCGTAGCATTTCATAACAGAGATACGCCCTCTGTAAAAACATGGCTAGGGAATCAAAAGAAGCCACATTACACTTTGCCAGAAACACTGGACTTGTCTTTTTTGCCTTTTTTCTTTTGTACTTTTTGCCAGCCATCCATTAAAGGAGCAACATGTACCGTATGGCCAACCCCATGTTGGAAGAGAGTTGGTCGTCTTTTTCGGAATCTGAACTATCAGAGACATGTTCACGTTTGGTGCCCGTGATACCGGGATCACCAACCTGCACATCCTGATTGAGGTCCACATTTGAGGGCAAATATGCCTTCCCCTTGGTTTCCACATTGTCATCATTTTTTGTTTCTGTATGCGTTTGGTTTACTTCCATGTCTTTTTCCTCTTCCTCTGCCTGTGGTACTTCTGGGAATTTCCAACCATTCTTCTTTTGTGGCTTCTTGGTTGGTTTTTTCCTAGATAAAGTACAGGAACCCTGTAAGGTTAATGCATTCAGGCAGGCCCTTACTTAGATCCATCTCCACACAGATGCATGCGAAGGTGAATATCCCCATATCCATTCTTTCTCAGTTCAATTTTATGAACCTTCCAAGTGAATTCCCAATGTTTTCTAGAACGTGATGGTGCCAGAACAGGAGCGACATATTGTGTAATCTCACCCAAATAGGCATTTTAGAAACCATCATAGTGTTTGCATCAAAACTAGGGAACCATGGGGTTATAAAAATCCCAGCCCGACCCCAGAACCATGGTCCTTCAATAGCCATACTGTAGTCCTCTTTTGTGTCAAATTAAACCACGAAGAATCCTTTTGCACAAAGGAAGAAATCGTAGTTCTGGGTCCATTTTTGGTATATCCAAGCATGTAACTCTTCAAGTTTTGGCCAGTATCCATTGAACCGGCAAATAACTACTTTTGATAGCAGTGCATCAAATAGCCCAGTGACCTCTGGTATTTCAACTGCCATGTCCGGACTGTCTTTTGTTTTTTCTACAATGTATGGTCCTGGCATTGGTGATTATGGCTTTTGTTTTTCCCCTTGTGTGGGGGTCTTTCTTCTCAGTATATACTTGAAGGAGGGCATTCCTGTTCCTGTTGTTGGTGCTCTAGTGGCTGATGTTGATCCTGAAGCTCCCCAAGCTCCCCCTCTAAGTCTTAAGTTCAAGAAAATAGTGGAGTTTTCCTGAATCTGATATTCTTTTAGGTTTGATGTTTCCTATAGAAATTTGTTTGAGGATATCAAACTTTGTTTAAGAACTAGAATACCTGTAACACTCTTTATTTTTCCTTTCAGCTCAGATACTAGCTAATTTCCCCGCACCCATAGAATGAAGGATCTCCCATCTGTGAATTTGAGAAATATTTGGTAATGAGCCTGCTTTTTATAACTTAGCTCACCCAACCCACAGCAATGTTGTTCTGTGTCTGTCCCCCATGAAAGTAGGCTTCTGGTGGGATTCAAATCAGATCCTTTGGGCGATATATCAACAACCAACATTGGCAGCAAGACCAGAATAGCCTCACGCCATAACAGCGATAGAGACAGAAAAAGAGAGGTCAGCCCCCAATTCGCCTTCCCCCCTCAAAAAAACATGAGCATTGAAAAAGTGTTTGAAACCTGATGACATAAGTAGAAAAATATTACCTCGAGCTCCAGTGAGCCAGGCCGCGAGGGTCGTTAAGGCCGAAACTGGTTCATTGGAGTCCAAGCATTGCTTTGGGACGAGAAGCAGGGCAGATGAACCACCTCCGTCCAAGACGAGAGAAGCGCCGGAGACCCCGGGTGAGGGATGTGCAGCCCAACCCGGTGGGGATGTATGCGTCGCCATGGTAGATGCCCTTAGCCAACATCCCAAGGGTGAAGATGCCAAACGATCCACCGCGTGACCAATGGATGCGCCGCCATTTTGCATGATGAGCCCAACCCTCGATTGATTAAGATAGTCGGCCTCAGATTGTTCGGCGCGGCGAAAGGAGAAAAGCCATAGGCAAACAACCACACCATTTTGGTTGTGCCGTTCGAGAGAAAAACAACTTTTGTCCTGCACATAGCAGTCCATAGGAGCAAAAAACGGTTATAGATGGAGAGACAAGGGATCATAGAGACAGGGGAGTAGGGTATTGATATCCAAAACCACCACCGCCCCGCCCGTGGCTTGCGAAAAGTCCTCAATCTGCACCCGCGGAATGTGGTAATCACTATTCCTTGCACAAAACCTAGGGTCTTCGATCAGTCCATCCCAGATCTTGTGTGCTACCTTCGCGCCAAAAAAACCTAGACCAGAGTATTTGTCGCCTCTTCACTCCATCGCTCTCCTTGTAAGAAATAATAATAATAATAATAATAATAATAATAATAATAATAATTAATATTATTAATATTATTGATAATGAATTAATTAATATTATTATTTTATTAATGGTTATTATTATTTAATAAATAAATATTAAAAATTTATTATTAAATTAACCATGTTATTATTATTACTATGAAATAGTATAATTTATATAAAAATAATAATATTTATATTTTTTAATAAATAATAATATTAATTAATTAATTAATATTAATATTTAATATTTAATATTTAATAATGATATTAAATTTAATTTATAATAATAATAGTAATAATAAATAAATAAATAGGAATAACAATAATTATTTTAAAATGATTATCATAATATTTTATTGATATTATAATTAATTATCAATATAAATTAATAATATTAAAATAATAGTTCATAGGTCTTGGATATATGGTGATATGGTGTTTTGTTAAGATTTTCCTTGATGTGAAGTTATGTGTTCAATTGATATGAATGTTAATTTTATGATTAATGTTTGATCTTAGACTTTTATGATTCATATTGATTATGATAATGCCTTTCGGATTAATGACATCATAAGTTATGGACTTCGAACCATCTAATGTTGTTCATCCTCACGACAAAACTGAAAAAATAAATCTACCTCAAAGGGTTAAATAGAAAAGATGCATCAGATTCCAGAGTTAGCCATTGAAAATTATCCATTAGGAGTTAGTTGTTGAATTAATTAATTAATTATATAATAAGAAATATATATTTATATTGGGATATTAATAATTCAAATTAAGTTTAATATTATTTTTTATCAATTTATTTTAAAAATATATTTGATATTATAGAACAATTATTTCTAAATATTTGTATATTAAAATAACAGAGAATATTTTAATAGGAAAGTCAAAATAAAATAAAATAAATAAATAGATAAATAAGAAATAAAACATAATAACAAATACCATTAACGTTCATAGACGTTTTTCAACCACATTTAATAATGTGGTTAGGTTTATAATATTAACAATCTCAAGGGTTTATTAATTCCTTGGATTTATAATATTAATAATCATGTGGGTTTATCAATCTTCAGGGTTTAAAATATTAATTCTCGGATTTATAAATACCTTGTATTTTTAATATGGTTTGTCGATGGCTTCGGTTTATAATATTTATCCCTTGGGTTTACTAATTCCTTGGGTTTATAATATTAAACTTTTGGGTTTATTAGTTTTTTGGGTTTATAATATTAATAATCCCTTGAGTTTAAAATATTAATTCATAGGGTTTGTTAATCCCTTGGGTTTAAAATGTTTATTGTTAAGGTTTATTAATCCAATGTGCTTTTAGTATTGATTCCTTGGGTTTGTTGATCTTTTATTTATCCATTGGGTTTACTAATTTATTGGGTTTATAATATTAAACCCTTGAGTTTATTAGTGTCTTTTGTTTATAATTTTAATAATTCCTTGGGTTTATAATTTAATTCATTCCGTCCATTTGATTTAAAATATTTTTTTCTAGGAGTTATTAATATTTTATCATCAATATTTAAAATACAAAGGATTAATAAAAATTAGGAATTAATAAACCTAGAATTTAATATAAGATTTAAACCCTAAATTTTTTAATATTAAATCTTAAGATTTAAATTTTATAATATAATATATAAGGATTTAAACCCTAGGAATTTTAATACTAAATCTTAATATTTAAATTTTATAATATATTACTATTAAATAAAATATTCTTATGTAATATATTATTATATTACTATTAAATATGATATTATTATTTTAAATTGTTATATATATGATTTATATATATTAAACAACCTACTTTCCAACTAAATGCAGAATGGGAAAGAGTAGCCATTTGGGAAATCATAATTGAGAGAGGGGCATAGTGTGCATGAGGGGGATACAATAAATTTGCATGTAGAAAATAGATGAGAGAGATAATTATGAGGTTAGACAATGCCTATGTAAAGCCAATAAAAATAAAATCCTTAAATTGATACGGGCTAGAATTGGGTGGGAATCTTTTTAAAAAAATGTTGGAGTGTAGGAAAATGAAATTAAGACCTTGTTGGATGAACAAAAAGGAATTGGAAAGAGGATTTTCTCGATGGACTATGTAATAGTGAAGATAGCTCCATATTGTACTATGTAAATCTAGTAAAGGAGGTGCCTATAATAAATGGGGGCTTTGAGAGCCAACAAGTAGTTTCCCTTGCTAAATTTATCCCTTGAGAGGTAGTCATTACCCACAAATGTTAAGATTTACCTAATTTTACCTTGGTGGTGTCATGGTTTGGCTAAGGGGTGGCATGTTTTATAAAGATAATATGGAATAATGTTTATGTTTGGGTAGAAAATCACTCACCCTCAGTCAATTGATTGGGCATCCCTTAGATTTAGATAAGTATTTCAAACCCAGATTTTATTGTGATGTATTTCTTGTTTAGTGAATGGAAAGGGATGCCAACCTAAAATTTAAACAAAAAATAATTATGAGAAGGTTCTTAAAAGGAACAATAAATTTCTAGTTATTGCATTTAGGAATTAAGTGTAATTTCCTAAATTTGCACGTCATGGAATGTTGTCTTAGGTAGTATTACACTATGTTCCATTGAGAACTATAAGCTCAACCTTTATGATAACAACTATCATTTGAATGATTGATGCCTTGTTTTATTAGGATAGGTTCAATTGTTGTGATGATACAAACATGAAGGACATCAATATGGAAATAGAAGAGTTAACAATTGAATGTTATGAGCCCAGGTGATATTATAGTTGATAATCATAACGTATGAAATTATTTCAACTTCATCACTAGCATAATTATAAATTTATATTGTTATCAGTATGGATTTTTCCATAATTTAAATATGAAAATGAAGAATATAAGGAATCTAAGTCTTCGTTAGAGATCTTATGTATGTTAAATGAATAATTTTCTTATTTGATGAGTTAGAAGTGGCAATGCTTGAGAGCTAATTAAAGAGGATCTCTTATCTTAAATGCTTGATTAAGTAAATGAGTTCCAAGTTGACCATAAACCTAGCTATTGGGATGAAATTTTCCCTATAAAATTACCCTAATTGATTTATATTGTCAAAAAAGAAAAGGGACCCCCCTTATCAAAGAAAACTCCTACAAATTAACTGACATAATTAAAAGAAATGTTTTGATAAAATAAAAAAACAAGAAAGCTTCTACGGCCTTGGGAACCTTGGGCTCTAGGCTTACCTTTGAAGGTAATATAATATTAAATTTTGGAGGCATATTCATTATCTGGAAGGAATCCCTATACATCTTTGATAATGATTTGGTAAGAGTTTGCTCACCAAGCTTGAGAAGTTTTTTGAACCTAAGGCTTAGGCTCTTTCCTTGCCTTGATAAAAGATAAAGGGAACTTATAAGGATCCTTTTTTCCTCATGTATAACTTGGGAGTAAAGAACTTAGAATATCTTAGAAAGAAAAATTTAGAATTTTCTTCTAAGGAAAACCTAGAGAGAGTTTGTGTATTGCATGAAGAAGAACTTCATGTGAAATGACACATATCACATAAAGAAAAAAAAATTGTAAGATAGAAAAGGTAAGGGAAGGCTAAGTCATCAAGATGAAAAGAAAAACTAATGTAGTGTAATGTATCACGCCAAATTTATTTTGATTGTGATACACCACACATATATATCTTAGGCACAATCGAAGGAAAGAAGAAGAAATGAAATTTTCTAGCAACAAAATGAAGGAAGGGTTCTCTTTATTGCATGAAAGTAAAATTTCCTGCAATGCAATGTATTTCACCATAAAAATGTGTGGAATGGAGGCAAGTTTTCTTATGTTGTGATAAGGGAGGATATTCTCCCTTTATTGCAAGGAAGAAAACTTTCTTGGGTGCAATACGTTGTACCATAAAAATTTATGGTATGACACATATAATGAGTCACAAATTACAATTATTTGACATCTTCTTTTCCTTCTTTTTAACTCCTTTTTTTTACCTATACCTTTGTCTTATCCATTTTAATGCCCATATGTAGGATTTAGGCTCAAGGTGTTTTCCATTGCATTTTTTAATATTTCATTGGATTTCTAATTAAAAATAGTAGTAGTGTACTTTGTATTTACTTTTGAAGTGAGGGCCCATGTGTAGACATGTTGTTACACGGTGTTGCTTTAAAGTTTCACATGGTATAGATTATTCAATCATGGATGTTGAAAATCCCTTGAAACACATTAAATTTTTTATGACAGTTACTACAACTGTGGGGTTCTCATTAGTCCAAATAGTTTGTTATATAACTAGACATGTAGCAACTTGCTATAGAATTGGACCTATAATAACTTTCTACAGAATTGGTCTTGTAGGATCCAATTCATAATTTAATGAAAAAAATGCATGAATATGCCATGAATCCAACAATACAACCACGTGGGAATATGTGAAAGAAATTATTCTGATTTAATTTTTGAAGGGGAAATTTTCATATTCCCACAACTATCATTCCATTTTTCTACATATAAAAAATTTTAAATTCATTTGGAAGCTACATTTTACATTTTATTTTTAATAGAGTTCGTTGATATAACATGTAGTGCACCTTCATCACGTACTCCATTCATTTCCAGGTTCTTTGCATGCGATAAAGGAAAAAACAAATCATTTTTCACATCTCCAAGATAGGGTACCTAGGATCAAACAAATAGAGAATCATTTCATCTAACTAGAACCTATGTATTTATTATAAAATACCATCATAACAACCTTTGTATGTAAATGACCAAGCAAGTGAAAGTCTTCAAACAAGTTGTTTTAGTATATGTCTATTAAGCATAGATGATCCGACTATGGATCACATCACTCTATTATTTGTTATAATGGAACATTATAAGCCCTGCATTTGAGGGTTATTATCATTCCATGTTTGGAACTAGCATATGCTCTGCTAATGTATAGAGGAGAGGGATATTTTGTGTGTAAGGATGTTACCACTCTATAACCACATTCCAATAAAATACAAAGTTGTTATGTGCATGATTACAAGTTAAGTTTGATTTGGTGATCTTATAACTACAACATAGGTCAAACCCTTATTGGGGGGCCACTCCAAGGTAAGGCATTGTGTAAGCTCTTTGTAGATATTATAGATGTGTGTTGTAGTTTCAATTTTATTTATTTTCTTTAATTAGTGTTAGTTTCCTCCTTGTTTTATTTTTTTAATTTCCCATAGAAAGCTCAATTGTAAAAATAGGTTATTTTAATTGCAAATTTAAAATCTACTCATGATTTCAATCTAATAACAAAACAAAATACATGTTATCACATGAATCTAGGTCACTTATGGTATCACTCTAACTGGCGTCATACATTAGACTTGAAATCTTATGTGTTAGAATATTTTCAAGGCATGTGTTTAATTTCCCACAAATATTCTTTAATTTCCAATTCACAGTTATTGTTTTTCTAATTAGAGGCTTCCAACAATGAGAGATATGATCTATAGAAAAAGGGATTACCTAAATAATGCAAGGAGATATCTTAGTGACAAGAAGGCTTCCATTAAAATGATTAAGTGTTCAAGTATATAGATAATTGTTCAGAGTCAACGGGCTTTGGGTTTATGAAGTGCGATGTTGCGATTTCCTTTTTGCAAAATCATGTTGGAATACCTATGGAAGTTAATAATATGTAGTATGCACATATAATGCATGAAATCTCGCTAACATTACTACCTTGATTTGAAAATTTAATGATGAGCCATATTGTCCTAATTATACAAAAATAAAATAACTCATCATTTGGCATCATTTATGGGTAGATGTCAGTGGCGCAATAATATATCTTTCATTTCTTTTCAGTGCAAAACATGGTACAAGAATAAGCAAAGAGGAAATGCACAATACCGTGTTTATGAGATATCATATGTAGTGTTTTGCATTTAACCTAGGTAATATAAATGTATGAGTAAGTTAAGAAGAATTTATTTTGTGGTGTTGTAAGAACCACCCATAGTACTAATTTCTTTTGTGGTAAGCTTGGAAGAAGGAAGAAGCAGTGGTGAATAAGTATTCCACTAAGGGGGGAAGTTAAGTAGAGGTTATTTAAGGAATGTATGCCTTATGAAATTCGCGTCTTCCAATAATTTTGTTTGGCATACATTAACATATCATATGTTTCCAAATCAATGCTTAGATTCTGTGGAACAAAGCGTGGAAAAATTTCATGAATAATGAGACATGTAATGGACTCTCTACATTTTCCATGGCGATTATGTCAATTTCTCCTTATATCAATTTTTTAGTTTAGATGATGAGACATTTTGTAGACTCTTTAGGGTTCCCACAATGGTTATGTTAAGATCTCATTCTATCTTACCACAATTTGAACTAGATTCTATAGTAAACAACCTCTAATGATTCTTCTTTCATATCTCACCCAACTAGGAATCAACTTTCGAAACTCAATTCATCTTCTATGATACACTAAAAAAAACAAGAACATGGATATAGCATGGTTATGGATGCATTATATTGTGGAAACCCATATTTTTACCTTAGAATGCTAAAATTTGAGAGGGATTTAGGCTGCTAAAAAATCTTCCACAAGTATATGTTGTAGCCCATAAGTCAAAGTCTCAATCACATTATGCAAGTAATTCTTCAATGCACAACCCTAATCATAATTATATTCCACCTCCATTATAAACTTGTAGGTTTTAACCCTATACAAATAATAGATGTAAACAAATTCTTAACACTAACATAAAAGATACAATGGCAATCATAGTGAATATACACAAAGATTTTGCTTTGGAACCTAAAATTAAGGAAAACTAGATTGATTTTTCATTGTATTTTTTTCAATGTTACAATACATTATATACACGTCAAAGCATTCATAAATCGACAATCCTTTAAACTTTGATTAAAATATAACCGTAGTTTGTTTGACTAAATATACAAAACCATGGGAAAAACCACCCATACACCCAAAAACTACGAACACAAAAATATCCCAAATTAGTATTATTATTATTATTTTGGGGAGCACTTCCCTAAAACCCCATGCAAGGGGCCTACTTCTACCCTTGAAAACCCATCAACAAGGGAGGATATCATCCCCCCTACGACCCCCCGAACAAGGGGGACTACCCTCCCTTGTGACCCCCTCGTACGTGCCGATGCAACATATTGTGCATGACAATAGTCATGTAAAGAATATAACACATACCCAACAAAACCTTCATTTGATATCCTATATAAGAACATAGTTTGTCTCCTTGATCTAAAATTTTGTCTAATTGAAATGTATTTACATGATAGCTCTAAGTGTTGATACTTAAGGAACCATTCCCATACTCCTTCTATTCTTTCCTAATCAAAATTAGGAGTTTCACAAATGTCACCACCATAGGAGAGGTGACTTGGATGATACAAAGCATACATGTAGCAAGCACCATACTCTATATTTTATCCTTGTAATACAACCACGAAGTTTCAGCACATAGCTAAAGCATAATTAATTTGTTATTCAATAGTGTGATAAACAAGGTTTTTTGTATTCACAAAGCATTTTCTAACACATTGAATGTCTCTAATAACCCAAGTGAAATATATTTAAGGATGTTCAGATGATTCTAGAAGGAACATCTAGAAGATGTGTTAAAGAAGGATTCCTTTCAAAGGTTGTATTGATGAGCATGTATATGTGAGCCAACTATTTTCCAAGAAGTCTTCTTAGAAAGCATCATACAACCTTGGGAAACCTATTAATTTCACATGTGTTTATCATACAAGACTATCATTACCAAGTTAATTCTCCTTGTTACAATTTTCACATCAAAAACTAACTTTTGAGGATTTTAAGCAATTAAAATAATCATGTTGAAAACTTGCTTCAAGCCAAAAAATATGTCTATATGCAAAAATTATTGTAATTTGGTACAAGTGCACTTCATGTTGTCTTCCAATTGAAATTTAGTGTTGGAGCTTCACGGTACTATGTAGAACAAAGAGGGGTACAACAACGATATATTCGTGTCCCGACAATTTAGACACAATTTTCGTAGCTCTCCATTGTTGAATTGGTGGTATTTGTTTGAGAGACCACTAAAGGAACGATGACAACCCTTGTCACCAACACTACATAAAAATAACATGAAGGTAAAGGTTTCAATTGATACCTCATAAAGCTTCATCGAGTAGGGAAAAAATCATTTTCAAGGAGGTGTTATATATATATATAT
The DNA here is from genome assembly GCA_034641835.2 of Pinus albicaulis. Lineage (NCBI taxonomy): Eukaryota > Viridiplantae > Streptophyta > Pinopsida > Pinales > Pinaceae > Pinus > Pinus albicaulis. Next base: position 1,946,486,908 of record CM076575.1, on the reverse strand, counting down.
ATATATATATATATATATATATATTTCACAATCACTCTCATCAAAGATTTTCTACAAAATCATCAAGGTCTCGTAGATATTCTGAAGGACATACATAATGTCCATGAAATGTGTATTAGGAAATTTTGGTATAGGAAGACATTATATTGTGATATAACATCCACCTAAAATATAAAATACCTAGATCATATTTTTATATAAATAGGATATTTATTGGACCGATAACATTTTGTCTTAGTGAAATTGCTAGAAAATAGAGTTGGGATAGTCAAATCTTGGAAGACAAAATGGATTTATATTTTCAACATGTCTCTAGGGTATAATCTCCTCTGAATCTAGTTTATAATTTAACTTGAATTATTTCATTTTATACCATATGATAAAGTGAAGCCCTAATTACTAATGTTTATCCTAAATATGCACTTCTATAACTTTGTTTTTTAGGTTATTCATTAGTACACTTAACATATCAATTCTTCATTTTAAAAACTTGGATCTATTGAATTTGTGTACATGGATCTACTTTCATCTCCAATTGAATCAATTCAATCCATTATTAAAAAAGAATGGTTATGTCAAAAACTGTGACTTTGGTCTAAGCCAAAAAAATAAAAACAACTATGCCTTGCATCATGTTTGTTAGATTTTTTGGCATATCTTTTCAAAAAAATAAAAAATTGTTTATGCTATAGATATCCATATGAATATATTTTAATTTGAATTTGGAATCACTTCAATTAGACATTATATGAAGAATTTATCACCGAAATACTATTGGGTAGTCAAGGCTAACCACCAATCCTTGACAGGTAACATATTAAAAAATTTCAATGAATCCCTTAAGAGATATAATATATACACATACTTACAAAATTTTTGATTCTTATTAGAGGAAGAAATTACTCATATATCTTTTCCTCCATAGTCTCACCTTGTTTTGTAGGTGAAATGCTAGTTTTTTCAGAGGTCAAAGAAGGATCATGGAGGTCAACCCATGAAAGTGATTTTTGAAGGGAGACTTTCATGAAATGGGAAGATCACTAAGGCATAAAAATAAGTGTGCTATCATGTAATTCTACGTCCTTAAATGAACCATGTCCAGGAACTTGCTATAGAAATTTTCCAATTGTTTACTTACACCAACACAAGGACATTCCATAAAGTTGCAGATAAAGTGCAATATGAATAATGGTGATGTTTCCATTGTTGCATGAGACCCCTTCAAGAATACCAAAAGCATCATGGTATGCCAATGCATATTTCCTTGCTTAAATTTTCCACTGACGCCAATGAAGTTTCATTTTTCTATGTGGTTAACTTTGAAAGCTAATGAATTCCTCATGATATTATTTGTCTAACCATTTCTATCACATCACAATTTCATTCTACTTCTTTCCTTCTCAAGACCTCTATAATTTCCTGCTCCACCCATTCCTAACCCCCACAATAAAGTAACTTGGCTCACTTACAATTCCAAGCTACCTTTCTAGTTTTAATCGTTGTTGAATAAATAGAGCTTGTCGCTACCAATCCATCAAAGGTTTCTTTTGCTACCTTTCTGCTACTAATCTTGTTTACCACACTTCTTTCATTTTAAAACATTTAACCATCTCTTATGAACCTTGCAAAATATTTTTATTCTTAGTAGTACTTTATAAATCCACCATTTCTATAAAAGCAAAAGAAATAAAAAATTTATAAGGATGATATTAGTGTTGTTACAAAAGAACCAATGCTAATAATCCCTATGGTTGTCACACAATAACAAACTACAGAAAAAAGATCATAAAAGAGAATAAATATGTGTTGTCACTCAAGAACCAATACCTACACACTCAAAGGTTACCACAAAAGAACCAACCTCGGAATACCCTAAGGTTGCTACACAAGAACTAGTCTTAGAAGACCCTATTGTTGCCACACATGAAGCAACAATAGAGAAATTAGTTGAAGACATTCTCCAAGAGGAAAATATTACTGCCCAGTGAGAACCTGTAGTAAAATAAGTTGTTGTAGAAGTAACCTTCCCTCAAATATTCAATAAATATATCTCAAAGCCAAGAGGGGAATTTGTTGATAGTCCATGGTACAAATTTTCAAAGATGTTTGCTCTATGAAATGAGAATGTTTGAAGAACTTGCTATAGAAGATCATATACTTGCTACAAATTTCATGGAATTATTAGGTAGGTACATGTATGCTTCTTATTTCTATTTGTTAATCAGATTCATTAAATACGATATATTTGTATTTGAAAACCCTCTTAAGTCTCTTTTATTTCCTATCATACTTCTTTACCATTTGTTATTTTTTCAAAGATGGAAAAAGTCTCTAGTTTGGTGTGTGTGTGTGTGTGGGGAGGGGTGTGGGACATCATCACCTTTACATTTCATGACCACACTATCACTTATCATGCCCATATCAACCCTACCCTTGTTTGATATAAAGCCCTCACCACTCCATCTAAATGATGACATCATCATACTCTTCATCCACATTTCAAATCCAATCCAACACCTCCCTAAATATCAAAAGAAAGAAATAGAGAAAATGACTAAAAATGTTCAAGAAGACATTTGTGTTCCTACATCAAGCATTGATGCTACTACATAAGAACCAACATTGATAAATCCTAATGTTGCTCCATCATAACCTACAACATAAGGCCTTGTTGTTTTCACATAAGAACCAAGACTAGGAGAAAAAGAGACAATGTTGATGCTCCACAAGAACCAATATCAAGAGTAGAAGAGACATTGTTGTTGCTCCGTAAGAAACAACAAATAAAAAGAAGCAACTAACGGGCAAGCCAAGGAAATCATTAAAAAAGGAACATGTTGCCCCACAAGAACCATGAAGTAAAAATTCAAGCTAAGACTCATTGAAGGTTGAATTACATATGGTATGTGGATTGAAAATCATTTCTTATATTTACAAAGGTGCTTATTGGGTTGTGAAATTCATAAAAATATTGTACACTACATGTAATGTCCGTGGAATATTCAAAGATAGATTATGTTTCCAACCTCTTCAATGGTAACCACAACTACAAAGATTATAACACCCATGCTTCAAACCTCCTTTTGGCATGTTATGCTCTGAAATAAGTCATCTATTAGTTGTTGCAAATATATCAAGTCCCTATAGATAACCTCTAGTAGGGAAATCCATGGTATCTTATACTAGTATAAATGCTTGTTAACCAACCTAGACACATGCATAAATCATTGTTTGAATACCAACAAGCATGTCTAGTTGACAAGAAGGGAAACATTATAGTCCTATGTCAACTCAACCTATTTCCTTGAGTAGATTTGAATGAGACTTCATAAATTGATCTTTGCTTCAAGAAGGAGCCATCACCTTGAGAAAATTTGATTGGTATGCATTGGAAAAAAGAAGCCTAATCTAGTATGTGTCCTTATAATTTGGTTGATACAAAAATACAAGGTTGCATGAGAACATGCAACATATTCAGTTTGGGGGGAGATGATGAGTTGAAAAATTATCATCATTTGGCATCTTCTTTTCCTTCTTTTTAACTATTTTTTATTTACCCATAACCTTGCCTTATCAATTTTAATGCCTATATGTGGGATTTTAGCTCAAGGTGTTTTCTATTGAATTTTTTAATATTTCATTGGATTTTTTATTAACATTAAGGGGAATAGTGTGTTTTTTATTTACTTTTGAAGTGAGGGCTCGTGTGTGGATATGTTGTTACAAAGGTTTTGCTTTAAATGTTCGCATGCTATGGATTTTTCAATCATGTTTTTTGTATATCCCTTACCACAAATTAAAGTGATTATGATAGTTTCTACAACTACAAGGTTCTTAGGAGTCCAAAAAGTTTGCTACATAAGTCAAGCCTATATAGAATTAGAACTGCAAGAACCAATTCAAAGTTTAATAAAAAAATGTCACAAATATGCCATGAATCCAATAGTGCAACCATGTGAGTTGATGTGAAAGGAAATCACTTTAACTTTAATTGTTGAAGGTCATATTTTCATATGCTCACAAATATCATTACATTTTTTCAAAATATAGAATTTTAAATTCATTGTGGAACTATAGTTCATACATAATTTTTAATAAATTTTATTGATATAACTTGTAGAACACCTCCTAACATGTCCTCCGGGTCATTTTTGAGTCTTTGTGTAATGAATAAAATAATATAAATAAAGATTAATTAGTTAATTAGTAATTAGGTTGAAAGGGCATGTCTGATGGGACATGACCTTTCGTGAAGAGGCACCTGCCTAGGTACATAAGCAGGCCTCATTTGTAACATTCATATCAATCAATTCATCATACTATTTAATATAATATTTGTATCCTCATGGATATTTTTATATTCCAAATCTTGTGGAGTATTTAACTTGAGAAGGAATTTTGTTCACTTCATTTGGTATCAGAGCAGTTCGATCTTCTGGTCGCTCATGCTGCACAGAGCCACGCTCTCTGATTGAGGTCTTTGACTGTAAAATTTGTCAACATTGTTGCCGTTGAAGCGTTTCGCTACACCTTTGGAGTTTCTCCGTTTGCTGATTTTGTCAGAGGGTCTTGGCCATTACCAAGAAAAATAAAAAGAAAAAAATAAAACCAAGATATCTATATTTTTAAAGAAAAGTATAGAAAAAATAATTCAATGATAAAAAATTTGAAGTTATATTATAAAAAATAATATCCTAGAAGGTTGTCGTCGAATTAGAAAGAGAAATATATATATATATATATATATATATATATATATATATATATATATATATATATATCTTTCGGAAGTTGATGACTTAATATATATATATATATATATATATATATCTTTCGGAAGTCGATGACAACCTTCTATATATATATATATATATATATATATATATATATATATATATATATATCGAAACATTCGAATAAAAAAACAAATAAGTCAGAGGATTTGTGTTCATACACCATACATAACGAATTGAAAATTTAAGAAAGTTGCAACTAGAAATTCAATTGTTGATCCTACGACTTACATCATATGATTTTGTGGACGTGTTATTTTTGTCACCTACCATACCAGCCGTTGTTTTTCATCCACCAATCACATGTCTCTTTCGTCGTTCACCTAAGAATCTTGCGACATCTCTTCCAACTATCACACCTCGACATTCCTGTGCCCTTGCCATTTTACGCATCACAACTAACCCTCAGACAATCGGTCACTGGTATATCTTGTGCTACCATCACTGATCAATTGTTCAATGAATTCCATAGTCGTGTCCCAGTCTGTTGACATCGAACCTGTTCAAACAAATTTCGCAAACATACACTATTTCGTCCGCAACCATACACTATTCTATCCACATACACTGTTAAATTTTTATGTTTGTTCTCGTTCCCTATCAAAAGATGTGGCCTTGATCAAAGGTCAACAAAAGGGTTGACGTTGGTTCATAAGGTTGGGCACCGTGGTTAATGGAAACAATTTGTGGGTTTAATATAGTTATCAGGGAATGTCGTATATCACATTATTAATCAACTCAGTTAATTAAAGTTAGTTAATTAGTTCATTAATTAATTAATAATAATAATAAAAGGGAAAATAGTAAAAGTATCTACATAAAGGTTTTTGGAATTTAAAATAATTATTTATAGAAAAAGAGAGGCAATTAAAAAAAAAAAAGTTTTAAAATAATAATAATAAGGGATATTGTTGAAAGTATAAAGGAGGAATATTTTTTTTAAAACCCAAAGTTCATCCCAAAAGTATTAAATAATCAAGAAGGAAAATGGAGTCTAAATCAGAATTGAAGAAAGGGAGATTTTTAGAAACCTTCCCCACCAACGCTAAAGTGCTATTTAAATTTAAAGGAATTCTCGCGGGAAAAGATATTACTATTTCTATCTCTCCCACTGAAGGTACAAACTATATAGCACCTAAAATCACAAACCAATTAGTGATCCTAGAGTCAAATATAATAAAAAAATTAGACTGTTTTGGCAACAAAATATATGACATAACCAATTTACAGTTAAAAATTGGGGATTATACATTCATATCGAAATTCTCTGTTCAATTCTTACCTTTTAACTATAGTGACATTGTGTTGGGTGCACCATGGATGGAAACCCTAGATTCATTTATCCTAAATACGAAAAATAAGTTTTTGACATTCTCCTACAAAAAGAAGAAAACAACGCTACAAGACGTTAACTTGAAGCCAAATTTAGTGACGCCTAAAGACATACAAGAAATTTCAAAAGAAGTTTTTCAAGAAGGTAAAAAGGTGATACAAAATATGCAAAAGGAAATTGACAAAATCACCGCTAACAAGAATGAATAAGTTTCTTTATCAAAGACCACAATGAAAAATTACTAACGCAAATTAAGAAGCTGAAGAAGGACAAGAAGTCATTAGAAAACAAGGTGCAACAACTTGCCGACAATAAAACATCGAATGTAGAATTCCAAGTTGAAGAGAAAGAAACTGGTAATAATGCAGTGAATGTCACAACTAAAGAAGAAACAAATAAGTTGAAAAAAATACAAATTTAGATGTCGCAGTTCAAGCGAAGGTTCTGTAACCAGCTCAATAACATCATTACCAGAAGAAAATCAAAAAATTTCCACACACCTAATAAGGGAAAGTCAAACCAAAAAAGTTCCCTATTGACATCCAAATCACAGGAGAAGACAACTCGACCAAGCTATGTATTCAAAACAGAAACAACAAGCTAATGTTTTGAAGAATACTAATATCAGTGCAATCCGCTCAAGTGATAATTCATCACAAGTTTCAAGTCGTCGTAAGAGTCTACAGAAGATTGATTTAGGATGGTCCGATCCATTCTCAGTGCGAAAATTTTGTTTGTCAGTTAGAGGATCATATCAACTTGTATCGACAAAGATGACTTCCACGAGACGAGAAGACATTCATAGCAAGAAAAGAAATAAGGGCCTTTCATCAACAAGCTTTGATGACAAAACTTTTTTAGGAGGAAGGCAATGAAATGAATAAAATAATATAAATAAAGATTAATTAGTTAATTAGTAATTAGGTTGAAAGGGTATGTCTGATGAGACATGACCTTTCGTGAAGAGGCACCTGTCTAGGTATGTAAGCAGGCCTCATTTGTAACATTCATCAATTCATCCTTCATACCTTTTATATAATAATATTTGTATCCTCATGGATATTTTCATATTCCAAGCCTTCTGGAGTATTTAACGAGAAGTACGGACTTTATTCACTTCACTTTGCATGCAATAAAGGATAGAACAAAGTAGTCTTCACATGACCAAAATAGGGTACCTACGGTCAAACAACCAATGCTCATTTCAAATAAATGGCACTTGCATAGTTATTATATGATAACATCATAATGGGATTTGTACATTTGATCTAGCAAGTGACAACCTCCAACACTAAGTCTATCCTCTCTCATGATGACAGATTGAGAGCATTAAAGACTTCAATGGATAAGACTAGCAACGAATTGTTTTGGTATATGTATGTTAAGCATTTGTGATCCAACCATGGATTACATTGCTTTATTATTTGCTACACTGGAAAATTGTAAGCCCCAAATTTGAGGATTCATGCCATTCCATTTTGGAACTGGAAGATGCTCTACTCATGTATAAATGGTAGTTGGCCTCACTATCAGGGGGAGGGACATTGTGTGAGTATGGTTGTTATCACTCTGTAATCACTTTCCAAAATATCGATACAAAGTTGTTGTGTGAATGATTGCGAGTTAATTTTAATCTGGGGATCACATAGCTAGTGCACAGGCTAAACCCTTGGAAGGGGGCCACTCTAATGTAGAGTGTTGTGTAAGTACTTTGTATATATTATAGATGTAGGCTGTAGTTTTGATTTTGTTTATTTTCATTCATAGTGTTAATTTCCTTCTTGGTTTTTATTTATTTCATTTCTTGTAGAATGCTTGGTTGTAGAAATAGGTTATTTACTTGCAAGTTTAGAATCAAATCGTGATTGCAGTCTAATAACAAATCAAAAGAAATTTTCTTATAGGACTAGGTCATTGAGTGTATCACTATGAGAGGAGACCTACAAGACTTGAAATATTAAGTGTTAAATTCTCTAGAAGACATATGTTTTAATTTCTTGTAAGTATTCTTTAATTTCCAATTATTTGTTAGTGTTTTTTTAATGGGAGCATTCCAACAATGAGAACTATCATTTATAGAAAAATGGATTACCTAAATCATGTAAGGAGATATTTTTGGTGAGAACAAGGCTTCCATTAGCATTATCAAGTGTTCAAATATATGGATCATTGCTAAAGGTGATCGGGCATTGGGATGCAATTTCCTTTTTGTAGAAGCATGTTAGAAAACTAGTGGAATTTCATAATATGCGGTGTGCACATATCTAAGTGCATGATATCTTGCAAGTGTTAGTACTCCAAGTTGACAAATTATTGATGAATTATCTTGTTCCAATCATATGGTAATAAAATAGCTTGTTAATGTCGTATTGGAGAAAGTCTTGTAGAGCATGATAAACCATTTCACAAGAAAGATAATTTTTTTAAGTAATATGTCATATGATGAAACAAACTTTGGAATGTGACATATTGTTGAACCAAAACTTATTTGGCATGAGAGGACAATTTTATAAGGTGCATGCAATACACAAAAGAGAGAGAATTTCCTTGAACGGTACGAAACTTGGTGAATGTCCATACAATGAGTGATGTGTCAACATATAATGCCACATGAAATTGCATACCACATAAACATGATGATGTCATCAAAAGGAGAAGTCCAAAATCTTCCTTTTACATCTCATAAATGAATAAATATTATATATGCAATTCATTTTACATCTCATAAATGAATAAATAGATAATACAATGATCTTAGAGTTATTCTTTTAGTAATAAAAATTATAATTATGAAAAAAACATCCAATACTCTAGTTAAAAGTGAAATCTCCTATTATTTCTTTCTTTATTTTTTTATTAAACAACATTTAACAAAATATTTTTTAATATATTATTATTATTATTTTATAATCATTAAAAAAAATTACTCCCCACCAACTTCAACTACCGAAACAAAACAAACCCAAAAAATATTCCAAAATTAGGGGAAAATTAAAGAAATCTTCGGTAGAGCAACGTGGAAGATGTTTAAAACATGAAATAATAAATCAATTAATGTGAAAATGAAAAGTTGGGTAAAAATGGAAAGGTAAATGTTGTTTCCAAAATGTGAAAATGAAAAGTTACGGAAAAATTGGAAAGGTAAACGTTGTTTCCAATTCCAACATCTCGACAACGACAGTCTCCGTTTATAAAATGGACTGCCGCAAATGTCGGATGACGTGTCACGACTTCGTTGGCTAATAAGTTGGAATGGGAAATTTTATTTTGGGCGGATCCCAAACGTTTGGAAATTGTCGGTGCAACATCCGCATGGGTTCCGAGTCCCGACGGTCATATGGACCGCCAGGCGCTGAACCAGATGCCTGAGTGAAGGGCGATTCCTTGTTGTCGCCACGCTGGACTTGACGGACGCGAGGAAATCACGCGAATTAGGCCGTCCTTCCCACTACTTTACCATCTCGACACCATTCCAGATACATTCCGATGCCCACGAAGTCGTCTTCCTCCTCCTCCTCCTGGTGGCGGTGGAAGCCTCCATCTGCTGCAGATACTTTCTTTCTTTTGCGATCCCTCCGCTGATTACTTCCGCTCTGTTTGTTGTAGGGGCAGAAAAATCAAATTATTGGCGCAGATGGCGAAATACATGGAAATGATGGATGCCGGTATAAGGATCTTTTCCAGGTTTCAATCTCACTGCCCTCAGACATCGCGCATGTATTATCATCCAACTTCCAACAACAAATCGCCCAAAAATGAGGGCGAGGGCGCCTCCCCTGGAGAAGGACTAATGGCTACCTCTCGTGCCCTGCATCTTCCTGTATCTCGCGCGGATTCAGCGTTAGAGATCCTCTGCATCGCTGTTTAGGCTGCAATTTCTTCTGCAATGAAAACAATGAGATGAGGATTGTTCCCCACACTATTCAATAATTTCTCATTCTTTCAAATTTTCACATTTAATCATGCCATAATATCTTTGACATTTGGGAGCATAATATGTTCTTTATCGTCCAAATGTATTCTTCAGTTATTTCTATGCTTCATTTCATCGAATTTAATGCATTAAATACTGGAAAATGTTGTAGTGTTACAGCATTCAAGACTGCGGATTCCAATACCTGCAGTAATTTTCGATCCATTGGTTATTTGGCACAGTCTGATTTCTAACTATACATTTTTTTCTTTTGTTTTTTTCGTTCATAGGCAGAGAGAGGATAGGAGTTAAAACAAAATAAAGATCAATGTGTCACTGAAGAGATCACGATCTGAAATTAAAGTTTAAGAATCTGATACTGTGTACAGATCGTAAAACTTTTTTCAATCTTTTTCGGATCTTGTGGATCTTTTTTTAGTAATTGCTGTAAAATATTGCTGGAAAAAATTCACTTTCCAAATCTTGTTTGAAAAATAATCCCTATGTTCACACCTTATAAGTTGCAGTCTCGGAAGTACCCCATGGAAAGCTCTTCATGTTCACTATAAGAATTCATATTCATCACTGCGTTTCTGTCCAACTTCGAAATGCAAGGGTTTTGTTTTCCTTCTTAATTTGTATGTTTTATTTTATAATTACGTTCACTTTTATGGCACTGGTCAGAAAATGGCCAATATTTAAATGGGGTGAATCTTGGATATAATTTCTCCGACACTTACTGAAAATTTGTATAATGAATGCTGTAAAATAGTGTTGAAAAAAATCTATCAAGTTTCGGAAAAAATCTATGAAGTTGTGACTGTATGGCAGGCTCTTCACATTCGCTGTAAGTTTTCATTTTCAACACCCTCTGAGCTGCAGTGACTGAATTACCCTATGGAAATTTCTTCAGATTCACTGTAAGTTTTTATAGTTATCACTGCATCTCTCTACCATGAATCGTTGCACTATTTCACGCCTCCAGTGCCTCTGCAATCGATGCAGACAGCAGGACTAACCATGAAAAAGGTAAAGAACATGGAAAGCTGTTCACGTTCAATGTAAGTTTTCATGTTTATTATTGCATCTCTGTATCACGGTTCTCTGCACCATTTCTTGCCTCCAGTGCTTACATATTCTATTTTTGTCAAAAGAATATTACAGATTACAGAGCTCTTTTTTCTCATATTCACAGAGGGTGCTCGCTCTGGAGTACAGTCAACTAGAGTCACAGATGTTTGCAAGTCTCCCACGGCCGCTATTTGCCGCAATTCCCTCTGTTTTTCCTCACATGCTTGAACATGGATGTTTTTTTTTTTTTTTTTTTCCTTCTTTCTTTTAAAGTAACTATTAATGGAGTTGTCTAATAAGACGGAGGAATTGCTCGAGGAATTGTTCAGATGGCCAAAATTGGCCGGAATTTGAGTCAAAAAATTTAAGAAATCTTACAGTAACAGTGTTTGAATCATGATTTTGATGGTGGAAATGGATTCAACACTATCAAAAACCTCTAAAGCACCCAAAATATTAGAGTTTGATAGTTGTAATGTGGATTTACAAAAATCCCTATCAGATTTTCTTAAAATCTTAGGATAATTTCCATGATTTTCAGGGCAAAAAAGCAGTCTAGTTAAACGCATTATTAATGGATTGGTTCTCTTCATTTTCAAACATTTTTGTTCACACAAAACTTAGTGGATCACTTTTTTTTCCTTGGAAACTGTTATTTGAAGACTTGAGATACTTCAATTTCTTTCTGCTATTAATTCTTCACTTGATTAGAAATGTTCAACTTCAGTTTATAACGACTATAATCATATTAAAAATATTAATGTAATTGATATAGTTAAAATTTTTATAAATATAACTAAAAAATTATTGCAACATAAAAATTTTAATGGAAATAAAATTTGTTTATATATATATATATATATATATATTTTTTTTTTTTAATTTATTAAAAATCAATATAATATAATAAAACTAAGCATATGCCTCAACAAATCTTAAAAAACCTCTAACAAATTTTGAAAAATATGAATTTATGAAAAAGAAACATAAAATTAAAATTAAAAAAAAATAACAAAAAAATTTAAAATACTAAAATAAAAATAATTGAATATAATAAAATCAATCCTTTTAAGTTAACAAATTATATTAAAACAAACAAACAAAAAACCTCAAATATAAAAAATAATATTTCAAAACAAACTTTTAAAAAATTGCTTTTTATTTTAAATTCAATCAAATAAAAGACCATTTTAAATAAATAATAACCATCGTAATTGTAACAAAAATCATCAAATAACCATTTAATCTTCCAATAAGATTGGTGAGAATATCATGATTACAAACACAATTCTTCCCTTTTTAAACAAAGGTCAAAATATTTTGGTTTTCCCTACGGTCATTGAGATTATAACTCGACAACGCATTTGGTCACCACTGTTCCCCACTTAATAAAAGCCAAAATATCATTTGGTTATAATATTACAACATAGTTGATCACCTACTTTAACACCATTTGGCATATTATTATTACTTTAACACCATTTGGCGTATTAAAATTGTTGCTTATGTTTTCTTTTTGGTTGAACGATGTTGGAGAACCCAAATGACAGTCAAAAGAAAGAAAAAGAAAGTAGGAAAAGAAAAGGAGTCGTTTTTAGAGTGATTTTTTGTTGGAGAAAATTTTTGAGATTATCGTTTATGTTATTTAAACTAGTTTTTTGATTTTATATATGGATTCAGCATTCTCAAAAATCTTTAGGGTATTTGGATTGTGCAAAATTAGCAATCAAACTTTTCTTTTCAATAAATTCCTGTCAAATTTTAGAGAAATTATACCGAAAAAAACCACCATAAAATCTTTTAAAAAATCGCACTAAAAACTATTCGAAAAAAAATAGATAAATAGAGGTGTTAACCATTGCTTGATAAATTGTCTTTACACAATGAAAAAATATACTTTGATTTCAATGGAATTTCACATAGAGTAGCCAAATTTGGCAAGAGATGCTTCTGAGCCTAGTGCTATATTCAAATGATCATCTCTTTCTCAAATATTTTCCTTTTTTCCAAATTCATTTCTTTCTCATTATTGGCAAGGAGCTCCATGATTTTTTTATTTGATCCAATGCTCATGAATCCATTTTGTATGCTTATTAGAGAAAATCATTATTTTGGTCTTGCTAGTATTGACTTGCATCCCACTACTCTACAAAAATGTTCAAGGGCATATAGGTGCATCTCCAATCCATGGGCCCATTTAGAAATCATTACAAGATCATGAACATATAAAAGAAGCTTTATCACAAACTCCCCCAACCAAACACCATCTCCACCTTGCAAAAAAACCACCCTATTCTTCCCTACCCTTTTCACAAACATAGCTATAGAAAAGGCAAAAACCAAGATGTAATATTTAACTACCATAACATCAACAAGTTATGAATAAAAATAAATAAATCGATAAAGTAGTGAAACACTAGTTAAACCTTTAACCTTCTATTTCTTATCCATTCTTACTACCATCAACTCAAAGACAAAAACTAAAATGTAATATTTAACTACCATAGCATCAATAAGTTATAAATAAACAGAAATAAATTGATAGAATAGCGAAACACTAGTTAAACCATTAACATTCTATTTCTTATCCATTCTTGCTACCATCAACTCTTTTAGGAGCTTGGTTGATGACTTTTCTTCACCAAATCTAAATTGAGAAAAAATAAAATAAAATTCATCTTCGCTTCTTATTCACTCTTCGTAATTTGAAAGTCTTTTAAACATGGTGGACTCCATGGAATATATCACCATTTGTTTCAGCCCCAACTCGTACTAACCGGGCATTAATACTTGTCGCGTTACGATTTCCCAAAATTCATTGATTTTATCCCTTCTTGACCAATATTGCAATTTATAGAATTTTCCTTGCTAAATGGAGTCTCACATTGTTACTTAGTAAGTATATTCTGTTATCTGGCAATTTTCCATTTCAAGTACTTGAGTGTGTCGCTACTGTTGTTTATGGCCTTGAACTTGATAATGTTGGGCTCCTGAAAAAACTGTTTCTCTGTTCAGATCTCTATACTGTCATTAGATGAAGAGGTTGGCTTTCACAATACAGGAAATGCAGGCATCTCTTCATGAAAGCAACGATGGGAGTGAGCCAATTAATGAAATATGTGGAAGTCCATTACGGTCATTAGCGTCTACTTACTCCAGTGATGACTCTGATAGTCCACATAATCCCCCCCGGATTGGAGATAAGTATCAAGTCAACGTGTCACCATTTAAGCTGTAAATGGGTTGTGATCAACTGGGAATAAATTACAATAGGGATTATAAGGATGACAAGGCTGATGAATTTGAGCTACTGTTTGTGGAGGGATTACCTATGCCAGTAATGCAGATAAGTTTTTTTTCACCTTTTGGAAATGGAACACTCTCAGATAATGAGTTCCCTTCAAAGCAGTGTTCCCCAATTGGAGCCATAAAAAAAGATTGTGAATTGTGTCAGGTTGATTTATCTCAACTGGAAAATGATCAATGTACCCATGCGATCAGTAACAATGGCCAACTCAAATAAGACAATATGTATATTGCAAGTTTGAAGACAAATTTCTTAAGACCAGAGGATACCCTGAGAGAATCTACTATGGCAGCTAAGACTCTACTTGATACTTCTTCCTGTTGTCATGGACATCGAAGAAAAAGGGGCAGGGTTGGTTGGAAGATGGTCAAGAAAATGAAAGCTAGTTTTTTGGACTTAAACAAGCACTGCATTGATTCCAATTGCCAGGTTCAGCAGAAAGGAATACATAATATGGGGGAAGATGCAAGCTCAAAAGGTTACATGATAGTGCCTGGCAGCCCAACTGCATCTTGGAGTAAAAGTGAGGAAGATTTTTTCATACTTGGGTTGTATATTTTTGGGAAAAATCTTAAAGCAGTGAAAATATTTGTTGAAACTAAAGAAATTGGGGATATATTATCACACTATTATGGCAAGTTCTTCAATACAAAGGCATATTTCAGATGGCCAGAATCTAGAAAGACAAGGAGCAGAAAGTGTATCCAAGGCTAGCGCATTCTCTGGATGGCGGCAACAGGAATTGTTGGCACACCTTATTCCTGACATACTTGAGCATTTGAAACATGAGATCCCATAGGTAAATTTTTCTTGCCAACAATTCAATTTGTTATGTAAATGTAAAAATTGTATACTGTTGTTAATCATACATCAATGGAATGTTGATATGACATTTTAATGTCCACGAAACCAATTTAGTTTAATTGGGGTGCAAATAGAGTTTGCATTATGATGTGATGATGCATCTTGTAAGTTGTAAGTGATACATATGAACTGCATTTCATAATCCAGTTGGACAAGATTAATCTTCTTGGTTTTGCAATAGATTTAACCTAAATGAAAAATTAACCTAAGATGAGAAACATGTGGACAACGTTCACAAAAGTGAACTCAATTCTTTGAGTAAGAACAGTTGCTTTTTAAGATCTGGGTTATGAAATTTAAGGAATTTCTCCTGCATACTGTATTGGCAGAGTTGAGTGATTTTCTTGCCTAGGCACATGCTACTCCCTTGTATGTTGCCCAAGAAGTTGTAAAGGGATGTTTTTGTTTAGTTTTTCCAGGCTCAGGGTTCTTCCTTGTATGAAATCCCAGGGATTTGTAAAGGGAAGCTCATTCGCCTCTGCCATGTTTTGTCTCTCATTAGATTTGTTGTTATTGGGAGTCTGGTTTTAAATTTTGGGTTGTCTTTTAATATTTTATCCCTTGATCCAATTTGTGGTGATAGCCTATCCGCTGTCCTTACTTTCGTAATATTCTCAATTTATGTTTTTTTTGCTCAATGCAATTACGAAACATATTTAAAAAAATGTCTCCCAATTGCAAAGTATATTTCCTTACTACTATTATGATATGTTGAATATTCTTACATGTATAGGGTCTCACGGGTTTTTCTAATAAACAGGTAACAAAGGCATTCAATGATGGAAGAGTTTGCTACAAAGCTGAAAGCATTAGCAAGACCAAATGCACTTTTTCAAGCCGTGGGAATTTGCAAAGGCAAGGAAGATCTTACTGCGGCTGTCAGACACCCAAAAAAGACAAACCCAATCAGCGCTTCTCGTTATGAAATTCCTAGAGGCAAGGCATGTTCCAAACTCTCTACTGAAGAGATTATTAAGTTTGTAATTGGATATTAGGCATAGCAAAGCTTAAGCAAATGACTTATTTTGGGAAGCAGTATGACCTAGTCTCTTGGCAAAGGGATGGCATTCTGAGAAACCCGAAAAAGATGCCTGTGAATTGAGGCAGACTTTAGTGTTTTTGATCCCTGGTGTACAAAAGTTTTCAAGAAAAGATCTAACAAAAGGAGTTCATTATTTTCGTTATGTTAGTGAGGTTTTAAGCTAGGTGGCATCAGATCCAAGGCTACTCGAACTAGACACACATGGTATAACAGGAGTCGAAGTGAAGCCAAAATGCTTCCATACTTCTGAGAATGCAGATGAATAAAATGGGCATGCATGCCATCCCTGTTCCTATATTCAACCTAAACAAGTAAAATCCTTTATATTTATAGTTATTGACACTAGTCTAACACCTAGGATACGAGAAAGAGTGATGTTGCCTCTAGAGGGGGATTCATTGAACTATAATTTGGAAAAGTCATCCCGTGTTGTAGTTAAGAGGAATGATATTTTTGGAATGTGCAAGGAACTAACCCCTGATCAGAGGGATTCCCTGCTCTCTGTCTTGAAGCATAGGGAACTAAACTACAAAGAGGATAAAAGTGCAGCTAGTTTGGTAGAATATTGTGAGTCAAAAGATCAAACAACAATGCTAAAATTTGACCCCAAGCGAGAATATTCTAAGCTTGAACCTCTTTTAGGTGCCATTTCATCAGAAATAAGCATATCCTTACCATCTTCAACTCAAGAAAGTGCTAAGAGAAGCATCAATGCTACTTCTCTGAGTACAGATTCGCTTTTTGAAATAAGATTAATAACAATTCTGAGGATTCTAGGATACACAAATTGACACCTGGGATAGTTTCTGATTTAAACTTACCCTATGATCAACCAATAAACATGATGATCAATTTTGTCTCAGAAATAAGCAGTCACGTCTCACAAGCTTCAAAGTCTAAAGAAACTTCTTATTTTAAGGCAAATTCTGGGCATTCTCAGGAAGTGTTTAATAATCTAGGAGTTGCAGATTCCTCAAGTCCTGATCTAGATGAAAGTCATTCTATTAAGTGACAAGAAAACAATGAAAGTACTCTACAAGAAAATGTACGAAGGCAAATCACAAGGGTCCACCCCTTGACTACAAGAGCATTGGAGGCTTTTGATTTTGGTTTTTTCTCTCCTAAACGACGGAGAAATGATAGTGAGAAAACATTGAATCCAGATGGTTGCCGCATGAAATCTATCTCCAGGTCGGTTCAAGATGACCTAATGAGTTCTCTGAATACTCATATTTTAGAAAGCAGTGACTTTATTTTCTAGGTGGAGTCGATCGAGGATGATGATAACATAGTAACAGTTTCTAACGCACATAGAAAATTCTTAAAGCATTTATTAATAAAATGGAACTTCAATGGCACATATTTCAAGATGAAATGAATGACAGACAAGAACGGGAGGATGAAGCAGGAGGTTACATTTGTCAAATTTTTATTCGACAGAAGGGCGATGAAAAAAAAGTTTTGATTGGGTGGGGGGAACAGTGTTTGATCACCCCACTCCAGCAAAGATAACACCTCTGGCATAACAAGTAAGGAAAAAGTGCAAAAGTTAGGATTTGTCTATGGAGCCGAAGAGTTTCCAGATCTTCTCTTTCCAGCCACCACATATGAAAAGTTATGCAGATTTTTGTTTTTGGCTAATGTAAAAAAAAAAAAAAAAAACAAGTGGGGAAAAAGTTATGGAGTTGTTTATGGAGGGGAGGAATTTCCCAGATGGCTATAAGTGACTAGAATCCAGGCCAAAAAAAAAATTAATAAATCTTGTAGTAGCAGTGTTTAAATCATGTTTTTGGTGGTGGAAATCGATTCAGCACCATCAAAAACCTTTAGGGCACCCAAAATATTGAAGTTTGATAGCTATAACCTGAATTTACAAAAATCCCTGTCGGATTTCTTAAAATCTTACCAGAATTTCCATGATTTTTAGGACAAAAATTATTATGACCCAATAAGGCGCTTTACGGAAAGGTTCTCATCTCACCTTTTTTTTTTTTTTCAATTGATGAAAGTTATTTTTTTGTTATTCATTCGAAAGTATATTTTATGTTGTTCTGTTTTACATGTTAATCTATTCTATTTAAAGATTTGATATTTCTATGTAACACTATTACTGTTACTTGTATGAGTAAGGTAAAAGTTAGTGTGACCTGATGAGGTGATTTATCAGAAGGTTCTCATCTCATTTCTTTCTTTCACTTGATGAAATTTATTATTAGTTTGTTATTCATTCGAAATTATATTTTATGATGTTTTGTTTTACATGTCAAATCATTCTATTTAAGGGTTTCATATTTCTATGTAACAATGTTCTAAAACTTGTATAATTTTGTGCTGTATCTTTTTTTATATCAAAAATTTAAATGTTGATTGACTTTAATGTCTAAATATGAAAAGAAAAAGGTATATATGATAATATGTTGCATCCTTGTGTTGTTTTTAGCTTCACTGTATTTGATATTTTACTGAATTCATATTTCTGTCTTTTTGTAGAAACAGTGTGGTTGATTGCTAATTACTTTAAAAGGAAAGTGAAATTGATTTTACTCCAGATGGGTCAAATAGTGGAAATTCAGTTGAGCTAATGTAATGTTGCTAGAAATTATTATGTGACTGCCGGTTCTTCAATTTTAATGTACCTTGGCCCCGGGATTTCTTTTGAGATCCAATAGTTGGCCTCTGCCTCACCTTGACCTTCTTCAGTTTTCAAGGTGAGTTCTATGAGCAGACTTGCGGTGTTGCTATGGGATCCCCTCTCTCCCCTATAGTCGTTAACTTATTTATGGAATATTTTGAATCAAATGCCTTGGCCTCACCTCAATTTCGCCCTAGAAAGTGGAAGAGATTCATGGATGATACTTGTGTCATTTGGCCCCATGGTCGGGAGAAGTTAGATCTGTTTCCTGGGAACATGAATTACCCCATTCAGACTCCATCAAATTCACCATGGAAGTGGAGGTAGATGGTTATCTTCCTTTCTTGGATATCCTTCTCTCTGGAATGGATGATGGTTCCATTTCTCACCAAGTTTTTCACAAGAAAACTCAATCAGAACAATATCGTCATGCTAGTTCTCATCATTTTCCTGTTCAGAAACTTGGTGTTCTTTGCACTCTTTCTACTCGTGCTCCTAGAATCTCTAATGACAGCCACTTGGAGTTAGAGAAATCCCATCTTTAGGTTTTTGAAAGTAATGAGTATAGTAGATATCAGGGCCTTAGGGCCTTTCAAAAGGCCTATAAAGGATTAAAAGGAAAATCTACTCGGGTGGATCATGTTTCCAAGGTTCATCTCCCATTTATCCAAGGGACCACAGACAAAATTTCCCATGTCCTTAGAAGGAATAATCTCTCCTCTTCATTCATACCCATGTATACTATTAGAAATTCTCTCTGATCTGTCAAGGACTGTTAATTTTGGAAAAATAGGTCCAAAATCCATGTTGTGATGCTCAGATGAAGATGCCAATATTTTTATTGGACTCCTCTTTCAGAGAGGTGCAAGATAGATCTAAAGATCATCTTGATCTGATGAGCAGAACATTTATTTTGAATTTATTAAAAATATGTGCAGGTCGGGCAGAAGGTTTCGTGCCCCAGCAGTTGTGTCACACACCGTCATTGATGGAATCTATATATTGGTCAACGTTGGAGGACATTTTCACTCATCTCATCCTCGCACATTTTTCTCTCCTCATCTAATTGGTTCGATCACCTTCGAGGCTCTTTTCTTCACACGTGGGAAAATTTCAACAAGCAACTTCTTTTGTTTTCGGCCTAGGGTTTTTTGCAACAGCGTTGACCAGTGTTGACTTTGGTCAACACAAGGTTAAACAGACCTAAAACTCTACCAAACTTTCGATTTTTCAAATCCGCATTTTTTGGCACTATTCCCGAGGCTGGACGTTGACTTTGACTTAGATGCGTTGACCAAGCTGCTACTGCTATTTGTGTTGACTATTGACTGACATCAATGACTTTTGGTTGACTGTTTTGGCTGTCCTAGAGGGTTGTGTGACACTTCTGGTTGGCTGACCATATTGAGACTTTGTTGGTTGAAGCATCCTACTGACCGTCGTAACACACCAACACACTTATATATTTTGGCTTGTCTTCTGTCGATCTACTGGTATGTTCTATCAGCATTTTACTTTATTGTTTATGTGATTGCTGACTGATATTGGGATAAAAATTAAAGTTGAATCAAGCATAGAAAATCTACAAAAATTTACATGGTATTAGAGCTGAGGTAAAGACAAAGCCCTAGTTTGTAGCAATCATTGAAGAAGAGCATGGGTTCCTCTAACTAAAATGGCTTTAAGGCTGATGAGAAATTGACTGGGAAGGATGAATTCCATGCCTGGAAGATGACATTGGATCTTATGTTAGCAGACCAAGATGTCGTGGACTATGTGCAGGTTAAAATTCAAGAGCCTCCATCCACTGCAACTACTACTACCAAAACAAAGTACAAGAAGGGGGAAATCAAATCAAAGTTGATGATCAGGGACTCAATTCATAAGAGTTTGGTTGCCTACATCTCTGAGCTAGGTACATCCAAGGAGATGTATGATAAGTTGGTCAACATGTTCAAGGCCAACAATGTGAATCAAGTCCTATTCTTCAAGAACCAATTGAAGAATCTGAAGAAAGGCAGGGATGAGTCTGTTCAATCATATTTTCTGAAGCTGACCAAGATCAGGAATAATCTACTGGCTATTGGGGAGACAATAGCTTATTGAGAGATGGTTCTCACCGCACTTGGAGGTCTCTCATTCGAATGGCATGTATTCAACACTACCATTCTCTAACAATGTGATGTCTGATTTTAAAGAAGTACTATCGAGATGCATACAAGAAGAGACAAGGATAAATGAATATGAAAATGAAGGAAATGTTGCCTTTGCTTCTCATACTAAGAAGAAGAACTTTGGTGGTCCAAGGAATAGAGGAAGAGCAGGGGCCCAAGGTAAGAAGGGCAAGTGTTACACTTGTCATAAGCCAGGTCACTATGCTAGAGAATTCCCTTTCAAGAAGGATTCTCCCGATGATGATGAAAACAACAATAACTGGAGGAATGGAAATCAAAGGAACAACATGTTCAAGGGGAAGAGGAACTCTCCCTCTGGCAGAAATGGTCAACCTTTCAAAAGGTAGAGAAATATCAAGTATGAGGAATCAAATGTTGTTGATAAAAGAAATGAATTCATTCTTGTATCTGCCCTCTCTACTGCATCTCCACCCAACACTATGGATGTCTGGTTGATAGACTCTGATATGGTTGAGAAGGATACTAATCTGGAAATTATCTTTGGAGATAATGCCACATATCCTGTGAAAGGGACAGGGACTGTGACCCTCCACTCATCTCAAGATCAAGTCCTTCGCTTGCAGGATGTAATCTATGTACTTGATTTGAAGAAGAACCTTGTGTCTATTTCAACCATGGAAGACAAAGGTTTCATTGTGGCATTCATTTATGGGAAGGTGTGTATCTGAAAAAGAGTTTCAAGGAAGCTATCACGATTGGGTTTAGAGTTAATACACTCTAGCAGGTTGGAGGAAGTCCACTAGGAGTGATGACGTGTGATACTATTCGACAGATAGAACTATGGCACCGGAGGTTTGGACACCTTCACTACAAAGCCCTTCCCGAAGCAAGGAAGGTGGTGACAGGGATGCCCAAGTTCTCAAATAATCATGAAGGTGTATGTCAGGGTTGTGCCAAAGGAAAGCATACATGGGGACCTTTCCCCTCAAGTGTCACAAAGACATATGATGTCTTGAAATTAGTACATTCTGATTTGTCTAGTATGCTTCCCATGACATCCTTGGGAGGATGTTATTATTATATGAAATTCATAGATGACTTCTCTCGCAAAACCTAGATATACTTCTTGAAAAAGAAGGATGAGGCTTTCATGTGGTTCTGTACCTTCAAAGCCTTGGTGAAAATCTAACAGGGAAGAAGATCAAGATATTGAGGACTGATAATGGCACTGAATATGAGACGAAAAAGCTCAAAATTTTTTGCAGAGAAGCTGGCATCAAGAGGGAGACCACAACTGTCTATCCTCTTGAGAAGAATGGCGTTGCGGGAAAAAATAATAGGACCATTGTGGAAGCTGCCTGTGCCATGCTATGTGACCAGGGTCTATAAATTTTTTTGTGGGGAGAAGCTGTGAACACTGTTGTGTACATACAAAACCAATGCCCTCATCCGCTATGGACTCCAAAACTCTCGAAGAGGTTTTCTCTGGTAAGAAACCAGACATCTCACATTTTATAGTTTTTGGATGTCCCGTTTATTTTCATGTGCCGAAAGAGAAGAGGAGCAAGCTGGATGCTTTTGGAAGAAGGGAATGTTTGTGGGCTACAATGAAACTTTGAAGGTCTATAGAGTCTATGTTCCTGGTCAAAGGGAAGTGGAGATATGCCACAATGTCACCTTTGACGAAGATGCTTCCCTGAAGAAAGTAGTTAATCTTCCGAGATCTAAGGAAGATCATGAGGCGAGGCCTAGAAATCAAGAAGAACCAAAGGATGAGACGATGCCCGATGTTGAAGGACCAATGGACCCGATTGATCCACCTCCTTTGATGAGGAAGAGACCATCATGACTTAGGGACACTCTCGAGGATGCCGAGGGACATATGGCCCCAAGGGGGACATTCCGTGAAAGCAAGAAGCCGAATAGATACCAAGGGTATCTAGCAGCCATGAGTACTATTGTACAATATGAGCCTGGATCTTTTGAGGAAGTTGTAAAGCATCAAGTTTGGAAGGATGCTATGCACGAAGAATATGAGTCCATAATGAAGAATGATGTCTGGGATGTGGTTCCAAGACTGGAGGATAAAGAAATTGTCACCTCGAAATGGCTCTACAAGATCAAGCATGGATATGATGGAAGTGTTGAAAATTTCAAGGCAAGATTCGTTGCTTGTGGCTTATCTCAAAAAGAAGGCGTAGAATAGGATGATATATTTGCACCTGTGGCCCGATATAGAACCATCTGATCTATCATAGCCCTTGCTGCTACGCAAGGATGGAGTCTTCATCAGATGGATGTAAAGACCGCATTACTGCATGGTGCGATAAAGGAAGAGGTGTATGTGGAGCAACCTCTAGGGTTCGAAGTCCAGGATCGGGACACCCATGTATGCAAGTTGAAGAAAGCCCTCTATGGGTTGAAGCAAGCACCCAGAGTTTGGAACGAGAGGATAGATAGCCACCTAATGAAGCTAGGCTTCACTCGTAGTAATGATGATCCAAACCTTTACTTCAAGGTTGATAGAGAAAAGCCTCTCTTTCTGGTGTTGTGTGTGGACGACCTCTTCCTGACAGGTGTTGACCCTCTCATTCATGAGTACAAGAGGGAGATTGCTGCTGAGTTCGAGATGAAGGACCTAGGATTGATGCATTACTTCCTAGGCCTGGAGGTTTGGTAGAGACCTGACGAGATTTTCCTTTCTCAAGGAAAATACATTGTGAAGCTTATAGAAAGATTTGGTATGGTGGAATGTAAGTCAGTGTCGACACCAATGGAGCTCAACTTTAAGAAGTTGAGTGGCAGCGCTGCTGGGCCCATGTTAGCAAATCCTACTGAGTATCATAAAATCGTAGGGGCCCTGATGTTCTTAGTGAACACCCGTCCATACATATGTTTTGAAGTGAACACTTTGAGTCAACATATGGTTGAGCCTCATCACACTCACTGGGTTGGTGCCAAGAATTTGTTAAGATATCTTCAGAGCACGATAAACCATGGGTTGAGATACACTTCCGGGAGCGTGACACTCCATAGATATACTGATGCCGATTGGGCTGGCAGTGTGGTGGATCGTAAGAGCACATCGGGATGTTGCTTCACACTTGGTTTTGCTTCGATATCATGGATGAGCAGGAAACAGAAGTCGGTGGCTTTGAGCACCACGGAGGCTGAATACATTGCAGCGAGCATGGCATGTTGTGAAGCAGTTTGATTGCAAAAGCTCTTCAGTGAGCTGTTCGGGCATGTGATAGATTCCACCACGATACTTTGTGATAACAAAAGTGGGATTTGATTGTCCGAGAATCTCGTTTTCCACGATCGATCCAAGCATATTGATATCAGGTACCATTTTATCTGGGATATGGTACAACGAGGCACCATAAGGCTTGATCATATAGGAACTGATGAGCAGGTCGCAGATATTCTCACAAAGCCCCTGGGGAAGGTCAAGTTCCTAACCTTTCGTGAATCTTGGTATCGTGGAACAACCCTATGCTGAGGGTCCTGTTGGACGATGAGCTTTGGGAGCTCTGGGGGGCTTTGGGGATAGCTTCTCGGAGCTATAAGCAACCACAGGGCTAGGCTTGCCGAACCTTGTTGGTGTGCTTCTACCCCACCGTTATGATGATTGAGTTGGTTCACCTCTCATGATCTATGCCCTGTATGCATCCTACCCATTGAGTTCAGGGCTCATGGGAAGTACCTCTCATTTGGCCAGTGAGGTGGGAAAAGCTAGAGACTAGTAGAAAATACTAATGGACACATCAAAGATTGTCGTACTCTCTATCTAGGATGGCACGGTCCAACCACTTGATCTGGAAAATGTTAGCCACCAATAAAATTTGTCATATCAAACGGTGGCTAAAACATTTTGGAGCCTTCAAGGAACATGTTTTATAGCAAAAAGTGTTATCTCTTGAAGACTCATGAAGGCATCATGCCCTCTATCCAAATATTCACTGCTGTTTCCATTTCAAACTTAGAAATTTTGCTGATTCCATGAAGATAAGACTGCTACAAACACCATTTTTCCCCTTCCCCCACCTCAAAAATAACCTTCATTTTATTCCCTTTTTCCCCCATCATTTTCCTCTATTTTTCATCCATTCCCCTTTTTCCTTCATAAAATCCCCTTTACAGGGTTTAAAACTCCTTTTTGAGCTTTGTCGAAACCCCCAAATCCACCAAAAAACTCTGAAAATTTCATAAAAAATAGGTTTTTTCACTAAGGGTTTAAGCCCCTTTGGGCTAAGTCCTAAACCACTTCCCCTCCATACGCCTTGGTGCTAGAACCGAGTGCTAAACCATTTAGGCGCTTATCGCATCGCAAAAATCCAAGCGCGCAAGTTTTTGTACCATGACAAAAGTTCTGATGCGATTAGCCCTGTGCATTATACTCCCCGATCCTATCATCGCTCCATATAACCCGAGTGCCCGCAATCGGGCGCTAAGCACTGTAATAATCCATTCCCGATTGATTTTTCCCTTTGTAAATAAAAAAACCCACTTACCCAAAGTTTTGGTCTAAATGCGCCGGAGTTGATGTTTTTTTTTTTTAATGAAAAAATGGGTAGATTGGAAGACCCGCATCATTTCTCCAATGCGATTGAGCCCCGTTACAAAAAACTCCGCCCTTCGCTTTATCCATATGACTTATTCCCGGGACCGAAGGTTAAAAGTCCTAAGCGCCAATCGCATCACAAAAAATCAAATGGTTAGATTGAAAGACCAGGGCCGAACCTTCCGATTGCGATTGGCCCTTTATTATATATGCCCTGGGCATATTGTATTTCCATGTAGACCAAGGCCCCGCAGACGGACACCTAACCATATCATATATATACCTCGCCCATATCATAAAACCTTTTCTTTTCTCGTTAATTTTTGATTTTCATGTATTATAAGGGGTTTCCGCTGGTGTGAGTTTTAAAACAATGTCGACCGTTGATCTAAAGCCGATCAACGATCAACGCACAATCACATCGCAAATTTTTTTGTCGAGCGTGTTATCATAACACCACCCCCGATTGGTCAACCTCTGATGAATTCTCCATCATCGATTTGATCTGCAGATCGACGGTCCGTAATTAATCGCATCGACGCCTCTCAAGTTTCTTCCCCCGCCGATCGCTGAGCCCCGATTGTATCTGGGCCATCCACATGTCCAGATCGGACGGTCTAGATTGATCCTTCGACTTTGGTTATAATCCATGCACTCCGCTCCTAATTTTTTTTCAACCAATCCTGACCGTTGATCTCTACAGATCAATAGTCCTTCTTCATCCTTCCTCCGCCTGCATATTATTTCATGTTAGCCCCAGATTTAATCCTGGACGTTCATCTTTTCAATCCAACAACTTATATTAACCCGACAGGGCCTGCCTCTTGTGGGTCCTGCCCTCTTCAGGATTCAATCTCAGCCATTCAAATCTAAGATCCTACGGCCCAGAATGAAACCACCCATCCCGCTATCGAGCACACATCTATCTCATATCGCGCTCATTCCCCTCCATTGGATCTGAGGTCTCAGATCTAATGGCTCATGTCCCGAGTCGCACAAATTTAAGCACAGAGGATAATTCCTTAAAATTACATGATAAAGGTGGTTTTATGAGGCCATGTGTCAGGCGGGGACACGTATCGCGTTCTAAAAGGCAAAACTGCCTACCCGCCTTTTGGCCGCGCGAAAACAGTTGTTTTGCAGCCCGAAACCGCTTTCCCTCTTTCCTTCATGATTCATTGTGTGTGTTCTCTGTAGATCAACAACCCAGATCTAATCAGGCCTTACATTATCGCCCCCCCACCCCTCGCCGAAGGTTTTCAACGCAAAATCTCCACCGTCGATCTTTATGCGCAAATCCCATCCGATGACTCGTATTCATCCCGAACCTCTAGCTCCAATTTTAACCATATTTTCCTCTGAACAAAGGTTTTTAACCTTATTCCTTCTTATTTTCACAATTTCTTTATAAAGTGGTCATTCTCATAATGTTCCTCTCAATTCATCCCGATCATCGATCTCTGCGCAATCGACGGATCTGACTTATTTTCTCCCTCTGCTCTCCTTTTGACCTCCTTTGAGGAATCCCTACCGTTGGATGATGCCATCCAATGGCCACGCTCCTCCATACACTCTCTGAAGCAGTAAAACCCAACAAACACTGGATTTTATAAATATTGTTTGTATTTAGCAGGGATTAATGGTTTTCCATTTTATTGAAAGAAAAATCCAAAGGCTGGGAATGACGATTCTCATGCCTTTGATTCATCAAAGGGAAGCTATTCAAGAGTTCAAATTCCACGTTTCATCAATGCTTCATGGGCATTGATGCCATACAAGCCTTGTGCGGCCCTGCATATCAACAAGACACATAATCAAATTAAAAAAGTATCAGTGTTGAAGACAAAACACACCAGATCAGAAGATTGAAGACAAATTTGTGGGGATTACGAATAAGATGGATTATCAAAAGCCTAATCCTCCAAATTAAAACACAGTTAAAAGAAAATCATAAGTGTTTAACAGACAAAAAGGCCTCCGCCACCACACGAGAGGCCAATTGATTCCTCTCAGCTACCCATTGCCACCTGTAGCCACAAGAATTCTGTTAGGAATCTGTAATTTTAGTAGATTGGTGAGACTAAAACTGCATAAGAAACATTATTTCAACCACTTTGGGATTCTAGGATCTAGCCCTCCTGAATCTGGAGAGGGATCTCTCCAATAAGTGCAAAGATGGATTTGTATTTGAAGTTTTGGGTAATGATATTAGGCTAGTTATGAAGACCCAAGGGTTTGTTTTGTTTTTGGATGGTTGAGCATGATTACGTTTGAGGTGGAAAGTCCTAAATGCAAAGAGTTTCAAAGGTGTGAAGTTGCAAGCAAATAGAACAAGCTTTGGCCAGGAAAAGATAGATAATTGCAGGTTTTAGTCCATTGGGCTATGGAGTCATAATAGGGTTTAATTGGAACAACGAGAGGCAAGAGTGGTCCATGGGGCAAGTCATCTATGTCTAAGGATTTCTCTGAAGATTGATTTATGAAATGAAATGATACAACAAGAAGGAAATTTAAATAGATGCAGAACAAAGGGCAGCCCAGGATCTGGTAATTACTTTTAAACTAGCCAGCCTTTGACAAACACTTAAGAAGAACATAAAAGAAAACTAGGATCTGGTAAGTACTTTTAAACTAGTCAGCCTTTGATACACTTTCAATAGAAAACATTTTAAAACAAAGGGAAACTTGAATGTAACTGTTGGAGTAGAAACTAGCGGGTCGGGCTCACCACAAATCCTCTCCTAGCTCTGCTTTACTTGGTTACTTTCAAGACCAACATAAAGATAACACAGAATGGCCTAAGATCTGGTCAGTACTTCTAAACTAGCCAGCTTTTAACACATTCCAAGGGAAACATTCAGACAGCCTTTAGGGATAAAACTAGGACCAAGGCACACCATATCTTCCATAGTTCATCTCTACTTAACTAATACTGAACGTAACATTCAAGAATAATATTCAGCTAAGGCAATAAGGCGAGGGAACACTAACATTCCTATGCTTAAACTGAATTAAATCATTCCCAAATAACACAGATTGGAAGAAAACATTCAGATAAAGATTTTCAATCAGATAAGGTTACTGTTATACAGTAGGTCCTAACTCTATGCATGCTGTTCTTTATAAGAGAATATGAAACACAGTGAAAACATAAACAAAATGACAAGCTACAATGAGAAAAAACATCACCGTCAACATAGACCAGGATCCCATAAATCAACTTGTATTGATGCTCCAAACCAGTTACAGCTTTAAGTCCAATGTTTTAGTTTAATAATCATCTACACATCTCAGCCTAACTTATCTATCACAAGCAGAGCTCCAAGGGCCAGTGAACATTATTTACAATTAGAAGTTTAAGCTCAAATGTATTTCAAAGTTCTGCAACCAACAATTTCTCATCCTCTACAGAAGTATTTATAGAAGAATGAGGAGGTGAGATCTGATAAAAGAACTCTCAGGACAATTAATACAAATTAATGACTTCTCGGCCTTTGAGGGGCTCGATGGAGAAGTTTACAGTTATGTTATTGTATTAATTGATTTACATTTATGAATTAAGCTCGGTGGGAGCTTTTGTTGACCTTTGAGGCTCTGTTTCATGTTGGAGTAACTTTGCAGACATTTTTTGCATTAAGTTCCTTGCAGAAGTAACTCTCTGGCTACGCTGAGGCAAATATCTGATTTCAAACAATAACTTCGGCCTCTGTTTGAATGGTTTGAGGCACAGGTGGCCTTGTGGTAGCTAGGAGGAATCAATTCGCCTCAAATGGGGCGGTGGAAGCCTTCTGTCTGATATATCTTTTGATTTACCTTTAATTGTGTTTTAATTCTGGGGATTAGGCTTTTGATAATCATTCTTAGCCGTAATCCCCACAAATCTGTCTTCAATATTATGTTCTGTCACGTTCTGCCTTAAACACTGATACTCTTTTAATTGTGTTTTAAATAACACAGTGTCTTGTTGATGTGCAGGCCACGCAAGGTTCTCAAGGCATCAACGCCCATGAAGCATTGAAGAAACATGGAATTCGAACCCCGCGAATGGTCTCCTTTGATGAATCAGAGGCACGGGAAACGTCTTTCCCGGTCTTCGACCTTTCTTTCGATATAATGGAAAACCATTAATTCTTGCAAAATACAAACAATAATTATAAAATCCTGCGTTTTTTGGTATACTGCTTTCAGAGGGCGTGGGGAGCGATTATGGCCGTTGGATGGCATCATATAATGGTAGAGATAAGTCAAGAGAAGGTAAAAATGAGAGTGGGGGGAAGAATAAAACGAAATGATCTTGGACCATCCGATATGGACACGTGGACGGTCTAGATCCAATCGGAGGATCGCAATCGGGGGCAACACTCAAATGGCACCGATGTAAATTTGCAATGTAATGAAGCGCTGACTATTGATCTGAGGATCAGATCAACAGTGGGGAATGAATTGGCGGGTTTTGAAGCGGAGGTAAGACTTGTGATCGGAGGGAATGAGGTTCGTTGGATCACGGAAGGCGGAGAGGAGATCAACGGCGAACAACCAATCAGGGATCGACAATCGAGGGTGGAAAATAAATGTGCCCGATGTAAATTTGCAATGCGATGAAGCGTTGACCGTTGATCTAAGGATCAGATCAACGGTGGGGAATGAATCGTGTAGAAATTTGAATAACTGATATATTATTCACCGAGATTCTCCTGATCACACACTATTTTAGCTTCATGCATAATACAGAATCTCTTCTACCATTGATCATCACACTAGAAAATTTGGCAGAATTTCCGACGGCCAATTCGTTGCTATTCCGACACATAGTTGTCGCAAGAGCGACAGTTCGAGGGCGGGCAAAACGTGGTTTTCCATACCGTCATAGTTCCGACGCACTTAAAAAGTTTCGCACTATCGACACTTTTTCTGTCGCTTCCAAACAAGCGTCGCTCTTCCGATGTTTCCTGAACCGTCGCGCTTCCGACGTTTGTAAACTGTCGCACTTCCGAAGAAATGTGGTCTGATGTTTTTAATGTTTCTCTTCCAACGTTTGTAAACGGTCGCAATTCTGACACAATGTGGTCCGACGTTTTGGACATCGCTCATCGGACGTTTGTAAATTGTCGCAATTCCGACAAAATGTGGTCCGACGTTTTGAACGTCGCTCTTCCGACGTTTGTAAACTGTCGCAATTCCGACGAAATGTTGTCCGACGTTTTGAACGTCGCTCGTCCGACGTTTTTATACTGTCGCTCTTCCGACGTTTTTAAGTTGTCGCAATTCCAACGCTTACAAGTCATCGGTATATCGACGACAGGTTCAATTTAAAAAAAAAAAAATGAAACTTTAAAAGAGGAAAAACAATGTTTTGAATATATTATATGAAGTAAAACAATCCATGAAGTCATTACATTTTCACATCTGAAGATTGGAACCCAAATATCCATCCAGAAAAGTGTAAGTCCCACCCCAGACAGTGATAGAAAAATACCCCATGTCACATACAGGTACTTGATATAAAACCCATTAACGGTCCACATGGAGATTATCAACAATCTAAGAAAGCATCCAAATATGCCCGAGGTGTCTATAAGAAAGTGAAATAGCAGTATGTAGAATAGTAAAGCAACAGATAGAGTACCGACGTCCATTGTTCCAAATACAAATTAAAGTACCCAAAATCCTTGAACAGAGAAAAACGCTAATCATGTGAGGAGTGTGATATGTCCAAAATATAAAAAGACCATCGGACCATATCAATAAACCAGCAACATAGACCAGCATCGCTAGTTTTGAAGGCAGAGTGATAAACATTAATCATTTTTTTTTCACAAGAGAAAAAACGTTGTTTTGAATCTATTATATGAAGTAAAACAGTCCATGAAGTCATTACATTTTCACATCTGAAGATTGGAACCCAAATATCCATCCAGAAAAGTGGAAGTCCCACCCCAGACAGTGATAGAAAAATACCCCATGTCACATACGGGGACTTGATATAAAACCCAGTAACGGTCCACATGGAGATTATCGACAAATCTGAGAAAGCATCCAAATATGCCCGAGGCATCTATAAGAAAGTGAAATAGCAGTATGTAGAATAGTAAAACAACGGATAGAGTACCGACGTCCATTGTTCCAAATACAAATTAAAGTACCCAAAATCCTTGAATAGAGAAAAACGATAATCATGTGAGGAGTGTGATATGTCCCAAATATAAAAATACCATGAGACCATATCAATAAACCAGCAACATAGACCAACATCGCTAGTTTTGAAGGCAGAGTGATAAACATTAATCATTTTTTTTTCACAAGAGAAAAAACGTTGTTTTGAATATATTATATGAAGTAAAACGGTCCATGAAGTCATTACATTTTCACATCTGAAGATTGGAACCCAAATATCCATCCAGAAAAGTGGAAGTCCCACCCCAGACAGTGATAGAAAAATACCCCATGTCACATACAGGGACTTGATATAAAACCCAGTAACGGTCCACATGGAGATTATCGACAATCTGAGAAAGCATCCAAATATGCCAGAGGCATCTATAGGAAAGTGAAATAGCAGTATGTAGAATAGTAAAGCAACAGATAGAGTACGTACCGACGTCCATTGTTCCAAATACAAATTAAAGTACCCAAAATCCTTGAACAGAGAAAAACGCTAATCATGTGAGAGTGTGATATGTCCAAAATATAAAAAGACCATCAGACCATATCAATAAACCAGCAACATAGACCAGCATCGCTAGTTTTGAAGGCAGAGTGATAAACATTAATCATTTTTTTTTTCACAAGAGGAAAAACGTTGTTTTGAATATATTATATGAAGTAAAACAGTCCATGAAGTCATTACATTTTCACATCTGAAGATTGGAACCCAAATATCCATCTAGAAAAGTGGAAGTCCCACCCCAGACAATGATAGAAAAATACCCCATGTCACATACAGCGACTTGATATAAAACCCAGTAACGGTCCACATGGAGATTATCGACAATCTGAGAAAGCATCCAAATATGCCCAAGGCATCTATAAGAAAGTGAAATAGCATTATGTAGAATAGTAAAGCAACAGATAGAGTACGTACCGACGTCCATTGTTCCAAATACAAATTAAAGTACCCAAAATCCTTGAACAGAGAAAAACGCTAATCATGTGAGGAGTGTGATATATCCAAAATATAAAAAGACCATCAGACCATATCAATAAACCAGCATCTCTAGTTTTGAAGGCAGAGTGATAACCTGTCAACACATAAAATAGTATCATAAAGCGGATACAGGAAATGTGCAGAGACATGTACTGTTGATATACACCTCACACAAAAAGCATCCATGATAGAGAAAAAATATGTATAAACCCAGGGTCGATTGTATGTTCTGGCTCGCTTGTTCTCGGAAATAAAAACCATCTACAGAAACCCAGGCTCGCTTGATTCCAAAATTGGTAACCATCTGTTGCATCCGAGATGTAAGGTTCAGGCTTGCTTGTTTCCATTAGTAGCCTACTACAGCATCCACCCTGTTCATAGCAAAAAGGTTCCTGTAGATATACAGAGAAAGAGTATAATACGTAAACCATATAAACATGGCTCTGTATTTCAAAAAACAAGTTTAAAAAAGAAATAGGGCAACATTTTTTTTCTAAGTAAACCTAATCTATTAGCAGTGGGAATAAAATTAAACTGAAGTCAAAATCATTGCCCAGACTCATGGCAAATTTTTCATCAAAAAATCAAAAAATTAAGAAGACTGCCCTCATATGGGGGAACCAGTCTTGAACGTTTAATTTACAGAATTCAAAAATATTACAAAGGTCTAGCACAGTAAAATAATCTAAAAGCAGCCCAATTAAGTGGGTCGCGAAGCAAGAAAAACAAATTAACCAAACTACTCCTCCAGCTCCTCGACGATACGGCACCATCCTTCGGAAGGTCCCGGATCGCTAGGTGCTACCTCCACATTCATGCCACGGCTCCCCTCCTGAAGGCTTGAATGTTGGTCGGCTTTATCCGAGCTCACCCACTGGACGGGTGCATTCTTCCTCCGTTTGGGCCTCTTCGCAGAAAACCACAGTGACTGAAGCTGTGATTCATGGGCGGTTGAGAGAGAAATTAAAGGAAAATTGCGCAGTGCGCGTCGTGGGAGAAGGTGAACTAGCGGTGGGGAAACGAGGAGCAGGGGAATCCATACGGTGGCCAAATCCTACAACTCGACCTCGCCCACTCCTAGTATTTGGATAGCGACCTGTGTAATAATCACTGGACTGGCCGGAAGACGACTCGATTGAGGGGCTGGAGGGAGCGCGCAGGGGTTGACCTCTAGTGCTCCCCCTGCGGCAACACATCCTTTGACGCTGGCGAGGCATGGGTGTAGTCTCACTAGCAGTGGGCAAAAAAGGAGACGGAGAAGCAGAATTCCAAGAAACAAAGGAAGACAGACACAGACGAGACCGAGAGAAATGCAGATATGCAGCAAGGTCTAAGCAGCAGTTCAGCTGGCCACTTCTCCTTCTCATCACAGTGAGCAGGCAGTGTAACCCAGCAACTGGCTCGTCTGAAAAACCATAGAGAAACGCCATTTTATCGACCCGACTACAATGAAATCGAAGGACGTTCGTCATAATTAATCTCTGATCGTTAATGAGAGCTGAAGGCCGAATCATATTGGAGCATGCGGAATCGCTAACAGGAGTGGAGGTCTGATCTTGAACAGTGTTAAAACTTAATTAATGCAGATTTGATGTGAAAACCTTGGAACTTAATTGAACATCGTTAAAAAATTAATGCGATTGATATGAAATCGCCACATCCATGTCCCATCGCCTTAAACGCCATCGAATGCACCCGCAGCCGGGAGCAGGGCAAGTTTTGATTGAGGACACGTGGTAGAAATTGATTGCAGCGGATCTTTGTTTGGGCCGCTTGCACAGTGGAAATCTGGACCCGAAAAAGATTAGGGCGAATTTGATAAGAAATTCGCATCACAACTCTCCCTCCGTATGCCAGCCCAACTTCGTACCCGAAAAAGATTAGGGCGGAATTCATTTGGTTTTCGCGTCACAAAATTGGCCGACGTCAGCAGGCTATTTTGGAACGCGAATTTGGTTTGAATTATGGTTTATTTCCATTTTAAGTCCGGCGAGCTCGACTTAAGAACAATTTTGTTTGATCCCATCTTATAAAATTTGTGTTGGTTTTCTTTGATAATACACATATTTATAATAAATCATGGGAATACCACACTAAACATGTGGAAAAGCTATATAAATTATTGAGAACAATCATTTTTATGTAAAAATATCCAAATGTGCTTTTGGGAAATAAGAATTCGAGTATTTGGTTCATTTTGTTTTAAAGGAAGGAGTGAAGTTGGAGCCTCAAAAGATGCAAGCTATTACAAAATGACCTATTCCTAAGAAAATCAAGGCTCTTAGAAGATTTTTTAGACTTACATGATATTATTGATCATTTGTTAAGAATTATGCATGCATTTCAAGTCCACTCACATATCTCTTGAAGAAAATATCATTTATATGGAATGATGAGGCTACTTTGGCATTCTCTCTTTTAATGGATGCCATATCTTCTACACCAACATCGGTTGCACCTACTTTTGGTAAAACATTCATAGTAGAGTGTGAGGCACTAGGACAAGGAATTTACGTAACATTAACACAATAAGGGATATCATTGGCTTTTAAAAGCAAGGAATTCAAGAAAATATTTGGTGAAATCTACGTATGAAAAATAAATGGAAGCAATATTACATGCAATAAAAAATGGGGATAGTATATCATTGGGAGGTACTTTAAAGTCAAGATATACCATGATAGCATAAAGTATTTTTTGAAGTTATGGATTTCATTGGAAAATTAGCAAAAATGAGGAGAAAAAATGCAAAGTTTTAATTTTGAGATAATCTGCAAAATGGGTAAGGAAAATTTAGTACATGATGCTCTTTCTAAAATAGAAGAGGCCTCAAATTTATATCCAATTACATTTTCTATTCCTAGGTGGTTAGAAGAAGCTTGCCATAATGGAAAAATGACAATAGTACTAAACAAAAACTAAAATTTATAAAGGATGGGATGAACTCTATGGAGCATTGGGAGTGAAATAGAGATATACTTTGGTGCAAATGTAGAATATTTTTATGCACGCAAGCATATTTGAATAAACAAATATTAAGGGAGTCCCATGTCTCTCTGATGGTAGGACGAAGGGTTCCTTAAAACATCTCAAAGGATCAAAAAATATATTTTTGGAAGGAATGAAGAAAGATATTCAAAATTTTGTAAGAGAAGGTCAAGAGTTTGCATAATAAATAAAAAAGAGATAGTAAAATATCTAGGGTTACTTAACCATTCCACATACATATTCAAAGAGTAGAAGATATATCAATAGACTTTATTACGAGGTTACTTGAAATATAAAGGTAAGTATTACATTTTTGGGGTCATTTATATAGACAAATTTTGTAGATTTTTTTTGTAGAGCTCAAAGTACATAAACAAAAAGCCAAGTGGCGAAGTGTCTAGTGAAAGAAATTCATAGTCTTCATGGTTTTCCTAAAGTAATAGTAACAAGAAAATTTTGGAAATAATTATTTAATATGAGTGGAGAAACACTAGTTGCCATGAGTTCTACATATCAAACACAATCAAATGGTCAAACAAAAAATAGTTAACAAATGTTTTTTAAGGTATCTACAATGTTACTCTTTAGAAAAGAAATCTTAATGGATGAAGTGGGTTTGATCAAGGAAGAATGGTAATATGATACTACCTATCACACATCTACTAAAATTTCCCCATTTAAGGCCCCTTTATGGATATCCAACTCCTAGTATCTCATACTTTTTGCAAGATAAGTCCAAAGTATAGGAAACAGAGTCACATATGGAAAATACTAAAGAAACTTTGAAAATTATTATGGAAAACCTTCAAATGACATGAAACATGATAAAACAACAAGGGGAACAACATTGAAGTGAAAGATAATTTGAGTAGGCCAATTGGGTATTTTTTAGATTATAGCATTATAAGCAATCTTCATTCAAGAAAAAGAAGAATAAAGAATTAGCTCAAAAATGTTATGGCCCTAAATAATTATTCATAGGGATTGCACTGAGTGGTATAGAAGTTATATTTTCCTTCTTCTTGCATTCATAAGGTTTTTCATGTATCTTGCCCTAGAAAAGGTTTTGGGAAAAAATATGCCAATGTAAATAGAACTTCCAAAATTAGATGAAGAATGGAAGTTGATTCTTGAACCACAAAAAGTTATAGATAAACATTTCCGTATCTCTTTGACATATAACCATTATGAAGTACCTAATCAAGTGGAAGAATATTCCTCTAGAAGAAGGTACATGGTAAAATGATCAATTCGTGATGAAATACCCATGGCTAAAGGGTTTGTTTGAAGTTTTGACAAAAGGTTTTGTTATATGTTTTATATAACGTGTGGCGGAATAGTTTTATTATTTGTTAAGGTCCCACAAAGTGATCAAATTTGAAAGGGCGAGTCCGAATTTCAATTAGAAGGGCATATATCTATGTTGCCATTCCATAATGAAAAGCTTTAAAAAAAAACTTTTCAATTGACCACAATAAATTATTTTTTACATTTCATTTTCGGAAAGACAAAACCATCAATCTTTATATTAATAAAAAGACTGTTACATATACAACAATGAAGAAGGCTCCATCTTTCATTGCTTAAATATCTCATTGGCAATGTCAACATAAGTCTTGAAGACACTATTATAAGAATTTGGATACATACCACCGGGATATAGGAGATTCTTATGTGTCGGTTAGTGTAATGCAATTTTGACTTTGTCTCACAAGGAGCGACAACATGGAGGTCCTGGATTTTTCTTATAGAACTTTATTATTATTATTTGAAACGTTGTTTATAGATATGAAGACAACAATGAAATTATGAGCATGGTGGACAATTAGTCAAGCTCATGATTCCAAACCATGATGATGTAAGTTTGGAATTTAACATTTTTACATGTTAAAGACAAATAGTCAAAATCACTGACAACTTAGTATGCCATAATTAATAATCATTCCCTGTTCACTTTTGTTAATAGGTTTATGTCACGCGATGATCTCTCTTCTCTGGCATTTACTTGTATTGAATATCACTATTCTTGGAATAAGGAGTTATTTTCTCCAAAAATAACCCTAGCCAAACATTGACAATGCATCAAGGATATCTTTCTATGCTTCATAAGTACATATGTTCTACTTCTAAATCATGTCTTGGAAGTGGTTGTTTTCTGTGGAAATTATTCACAGTTGGTTTCATACCAAAGTCTTTTCTCATTTTCAGCATCCAATACATGAAAAAGATAATGGTTCAAAACAACATAAATATTTGAAATTTTGCAAGAATTGTATCGGCACACTTTGAATATTAATTTTGAAGTCAAGTGCATGATGTTGTATAGGATCAAGTGTCATTTTGAATAGCAAATGTTTCATAAGAAACTTCTCAACATGCTACCCTACAGTAAGGATTAAATGACAATATTGCATCAACTATTTCCATAATAAAAGTGCACCTCGGCCATAAGACTAAAACAACTACAAATGTTGTAGATCTAACAAGACCACACAATCAAATGTATTCCACAAGGCCAATACTTGTATGAAAAATGAAAAGGATTTTGCAACCAAAAAATACCTTAGGCAACTAATTCAATTAGATATACCAAACCATCGAGCAAAAAGGAAAACCAACCTACTCAAAAGGCAAGCGTTTACCTCCTTTGACAAAATTTTGAGTTTCCGAAACAAGGGCCTTTATTGTCTTGTCAATGCCCCTAGTAATTTGAACGGGGGTTTGCACCTCTTTGCAACAACCTAAACAAAAAAGGTTTCATTTCAAATTATTTTCCACAAATTTAAGATACAACCATTGTCAGTTTTGTATTTCCTAACAAGCTCATAAATTTTGACAAAAGAACCAAAAATTTTTTAATATTTTCGATAGCAATTTTTTTCACTCAAAAACTATCTTAGACTCAATAAGCCCAACCCAAAACTAAAAAACGAAACACCAGAAAGACCCTACAAAAATGAATAGATGATCTTAATCTAGTACTATAGATAAAAAAGTTACCTTTACACCCTCACTTATTAAACCCTCTGTCTTTGTTGAATTTTAACTTCAACTGTGCACGCGAAAGGACGGATACGGCAAAGCAACATTTTTTTTTGGAGGTTGCTTGCACACCATCTAGAAATTTAATTCAAGCATTTAAAATTCCCACAAGTTTTTTTTGTAGACGAGCGCAACCATATTTACGTAGCGATTGTATTTAAACACAACAACCATCATTAACGCAATTCACCAACCGAGAATTAAACAAGCAGAAAATTTACCCCCCGGTTTGTAAATTCAAAAGGAGGACACGTGGAGCATTAATATTGGATCACATGAAATTGAAGGGAATCGAAAACACTGAAAACCTAGGACCCGAAATTTTTTTATAAGGCACATTGGATTGAGAATTCACGTTACAAATTAGGCGGACGTCGACATCCCATTTTAGAACACGAATTTGGTTTGAAATTCAATCTATTCGGACTTTTGAAGTCAGACGGAAAGGGTTCTTTAATGTTTTGATAATTTAATTTTATGTATGCTTTAATATATACATATGTTTTAAACATATGTTATATATATATCATATGCGAAATGAAAGGTGGGCCATAGAATTTAGTTTTAATTTTTATTTTTTTTAAAAAGAGGGTTTATTATAATATGTTTTATATGTTATGGCATATAAAAATAAAAAAGGAAAAAAAATCTTGGTAGTTTTTTTTATAGACGAGTACGTAAATTTTTTATTACACAACGAGTGTGTAAAAAGTGAAAGACCGAGTGTAACTTTTTTAAGTGTGTATGCACAACAGGTGTGAAAGTGAAAAACACAACGAGAATGTTTTAGAGACAAAGTATGTTTGTTTTGAACGAGACGGTGAGTTGGTTTTATGCAGCTCGCGTTTTGTAGCAGTCATAATTTTGTAATCCCTCTCGGGTGAGGAAGAAGTGTAATAGTTTTTTTTGAGTTATTGAAGGGAATAGAAGTTTGTTTTCAAAGTATTGAAACTACTGTCTCTGTCAAAGAAATTTTTTATTTCTCTCGTGTTAAAAGAAGGGAGATTTATTCTCCATTCATTGTCTCGAATTTTTCAATATTCCAACATGTGCAATAACAATAGATGTTGTGGTTCCATCCCGACTAAATCATTTGTCTTTTCGCAACTTGCCTTACCAACTTGGCCCCAATATTTTCAACTGGGTCCTCTAATTCAACCAATAAAAAGGCCAAAACCATAGCATTGAGATACATTTCATTACACTTTGTCAATAACAATAAAATTTGACTCAGCCATAACCCTTTCCTTTTTATTGTTGTGAAAAGCTTTATGCATTACTCTAATGTGGCTAGTCCATAGGCCAAGTAGACCATTGGGTAACAAATATGTTTCCTTTCACCTTTAACTTTTCAAATTATGCCTACCAAATCTAAGACATTTAAGAGGGGGAACTAATACAACGTTAAAAAGAAAACCAGAGCACACATCTACAAATTACCTCCTTAGCCCTACGTCACACCATCATTAACTATTTTCGAGAGAACCATGCTTGCTCTCCAAGACAACATTTTGTCCCCTCGCCCCAAAGGGTGACTCCAACAAGATCAACAAGTTTGTTCACACCTACCGCAAGACAAATTGACAATGCTTTTCGAGTAAGTGTGCAATTGAATGCCAGTACCATATGCCAAAACAACCCTCCATGAAAAATTAAAATAACACATTAAAATCGAATATAAGTGGACAAGGAAAGATCCACCACGGTGAAGTTTCACGTGCGGGTGACCTTCCTTTAAACATAATTTTTTCTCGACTGCAATTTTTTGTCACTGTGAGCCATCCTTGTTGAAGTACAACTCCTTTTCCATAGCTCTTGTATTAACTACCTTCTCTCGTCACGTAATCTCGAAGTCCCTCTTCGCTTTGAGCGATTAAAGGAAATGGGTGAAAAAAAGCGAAAAGAGAAGACAATTATGCTGCCATAATGATCAAACATTGCACCCAACTTCTTCCCCTTTCCATTGTTACCCAATGAGGTAGATGTGGAAATTGTTGTCATACTTTGCCCAAAGCGAGAGGCCATATTCTCTTATCATGAATATAGAATTACAATATCTTCATATTAGTATGAACCTTAAAAAACATGACTCCCATTGCTAAAAAACCACTTTTAAGTTGTAACAAGCAAACTAAACAACTATCGCAACTTTGCAACTTCTGAGCATTAGAGAGAAACAACCAAAGATAAATACAACCACAATCCTCATTTTAATGAGACTCGGACTATATATTTGCATTAAGATAATAGAAATAAATAACGACTATATTAAGACGGCACAAAACAATCTTTAACCAGATGTCTCTCGTGGCCTTCGAGTTGCCATGCTAGGAGGTTGCATATTTTTTAATTTAAATTCTTGACCTCTCGTGCCCATCTATGAATGCATCCAATGGGATATCTACATTAAATGCTCCTTTATATCCCCAAAAACAAATTCCCTACTACAAGAGCACCGGTATTGATGGATCACCCCACACCATCCCACCCACTAGAAACGGTGAAAAAGGAAACTCGAGAAAACTTCTGAAATATCTCAAGATGACTATATGGGTGGTTCTTATGAATCAACCAACCATTCAAAACATGCTCATATTTCCAAACCATGATTATTATGTGACGATATTCAAGCGAGCCTCGAATCGGATTTACGAAGCTATGTTAGAGAAACCTAAACTCTCACTGAAAATAGGTGAAATGTGGCACCACTCGAGATATTGACATGTGCCAATTGGTACAAGTGGTAGACAATTGGCATGCTCAAACAACGAGGTGATGCGGGAATGACATGAGGGAGAAAATATCGAGAAAAGCCCCAAATCTAGAGAACTAAAGCTCATCACCAACTTTGAGATTGACAACTTTACATGATGTAACCTATGAAATCGTAAATGGAGAAATCATAGTAACAATAAAGTAACCTATGTAACAATAAAGTCGATTTATCCTAGGAGTGGTAATGGGAGAAATCATAGTGAACAACGAGGAAACATGCGAGTTGCTTACAATCAAATAGATGAAAAAACACATACAAAAAAACCTAGATAATAATCATGAACAAGCTTAATATTGAATTATGAGCTGTAAAGGAACTTACAAAATGTGACATTACGAACTTGGTCAAGCGCACAAGAAAAAATATCCTAGACATGACCCTGGTTGACAAGTTGTATTGCTCATGATGCAAGAGGATTTGTACTTACTGCCAAGTCAATCAAAATCCATCATTATCTATACAATAAATACAAGTAATTGATGTAGTATTTTTTACTCTAAGATGCATTCTTATGATAATGTTAGAACATATGTTGAAAATGTCAAAACATACCGAGATAAGCTCCTCTTCGTTTCAAGAACAACTTATTGGAGTCACATGAACTTGGAACAAGCCTCCCATGATCTGAAAGAGTAGCAACTAAGTCAATAGTGACTTTTTTGTTGCTACGCTGGATCGAGGGAGGTTTTCTCCAAGATTATATCGCTCCAATAAATTATTCTCTACTAAATAGGGCCAACCACATGAAGGTGGAAGCTCTTATGGCCCCTCCCCCGCCCCCCTCACATCACTCTCAATTCTCCAATACCCAATCTATATTTCATTTTTTACTTTCACGAGAATAAAAAAAAATATTCAATAACTGATAAAAAAAAAATTCAACAAAAAGTACGCAAGGAAACATTGCAATTAATGCTTGACATAAAAAATAATATGATAAATGATTTTTTTATATAACGCAAAAAATGTTCCAAGTATGGTAACGTTTGTCTTATAATAATACAATATTTTAC
This sequence comes from Pinus albicaulis, assembly GCA_034641835.2. Taxonomy (NCBI): domain Eukaryota; kingdom Viridiplantae; phylum Streptophyta; class Pinopsida; order Pinales; family Pinaceae; genus Pinus; species Pinus albicaulis. The sequence goes on along the minus strand of CM076575.1, from coordinate 1,946,444,291 downwards.
ATTATCAAATTTTCTTTTTCTTCTTCCTATTTCTAAAGCTCCTAATTACATCATCAATATCATCGTGCTCGCTCTCTGTTTCATGCCTTTCGACCCGCACTGCCGACCTAGTTGTGTAGTCACGATGTTTGGTCTCATCCGGTGACGGGGCATCGCCTACAAAAACGGATAATATTAAATTTTAATTGTCGGTTTTTAAATATCATTGAACTAGTTTCGGTAATATTAATAAAAAAAATTGCAATGATATTATTTACACTAGTGCACCAATTGTCTTCACTGACCTAGTTGCGTAGTCACGATGTACGGTCTCATCCGATGACGGGGCATCGCCTACAAAAAACACGAGATAATATTAAATTTTAATTGTCGGTTTTAGATATCATTGAACTAGTTCGGTAATATTAATAAAAAAATTGCAATGAAATTATTTACTGGTGCACTGTTATTATCGCTAAACTTTAATTGCGTAGTCACGATGTCTGAGTCTCATCCGATGTGACGGGGCATCGCCTACAAAAATAGATAATATTAAATTTTAATTATCAGTTTTTTAAATATCATTGAACTAGTTTGGTAATATTAATAAAAAAAATTGCAATGAGATTATTTACAATGGTGCACGATTGTCGCAATTAGGGATCGTTACCCTATCTTCCTCTCTGGTGGTAAGATTCTCAAGGAAACATTCTCGTCATTTAAACAAAAAAATGTTATAAGGACAACCATCAAGGTATAATTAGAAAAAAATTATAAGTGGAAATTAATTACAGTCACGACCCTCAACGATAGTAGCATTGTCGCTCCTGGTCCCCACTACAATGATCAAGTTGCACGTGAGGATCATCTACATCCTGGCTCTAAAGTCTGTGTTATTTGCCTCGTCGGTAGTGTTGCTCCCTTAATTTAAACAAAGTTGTTAGACATCAAATTTATGGACGAAAACAAACATATTGAAAGGTTAATGGTTTTACCTTATCGGGCATTGTAGATCTTGGGACCTGCCCCAAGCTTCTGCGACGTTCAACTACAGCTTGATAGCCAAAACGGAAAGCGATATTTTTATCTTCCTCTGTAGTTTCTGTTCTGAAGTCATCACCCTACATTACATATTATTGTGTATTTTTAATCATATTTGATAGGATTACAAAAACGTTGGAAGGCGATACAATTAATTATAAGATGTTTAGCTACTTAATTACAATTCTTGCGGCCAATTTCAAGTAGCCGCCCTGGCCTAGCTTGTGATGGCCTTTTTTTTCAATCCTAGCTTTGGTTGCCTTTGAGGTGTCAGGAAACCTAGCATCAAAAGATTGAAGTCAGATATGACGTAGCACACTTTTATTTTAGACATAGAGAAAATTAAAGCTATTGAATTAAAGTTGTAATTTACCTTGCAGGTCCAGTTGGAATTTTTCCTTCTTTCTTTGCCCTTTTCTCTTTTCTGTCATGGATGAGTGCTCTCCACTCACTCTCTGAAACTATGAGAGGACGCTCGTATCTATGGTTAAATTGTAATTGCATCCTATAGGTGTCCCTGGTATATTTCAAATATTTGCCGGCTACTCGAACCACCGTTGTTCTGTCAAATGTGTCGACCCCAAAAAGGGCTTCTAGATAATCTAGAAGTTCTTTTTCGGGTTGGAATTCTAGGAATTCCACCCTGTGCATATGGTTGGGACAAAAATTACCAACGCATGGCTCTCCAAAAAACTGTAGAACTCATTGTTTCCTACACAGAAAAAAAAGATATTATCATTAATTTAAAAATAAAAATCATGATAAATATGTTTTAGATAAAGTACATGAAATAGTTAAAATATTAAAATTTACCTAGGAGTTGTACATGCTTTATAGGGACACCTTCATCGTTCACCAACAACGTGCCATTAATGGTCCTTGTGGAGCTGACACGTGTAGCTCCAGGAAACGCAATAATGTAGTTGGCCATATCAGCCTCATCATTGCCAACACGTTCAGCAGTTGGCTGGGTGTCAGCTTGGGAAGGGTGTGTTTCTTGGCTAGCACCTAAAGGAGTAGAAGGTGTACGAGAGGGTTGTTGGGCAATCTCTTGCCCTTGTGTCCCACTACCACCAACACCGGGTTCAGCAAATGCCGGAAAACGCTACATACAAAAGAACTTTTTGTTAGTTTAGTCAATGTAAAAATTAAAAATCAAACTATCACAATTCATCTCATGCAGAACAAAAAAAATATCCTTTTGACTTTTTATTATTACATGATATCTATTTAGCTGCCTCATAAGATGTTGTATCCTCTCTTCTGTTTCAGGTGTTTGAGGCGCGTCTATCAAAGCATTAAATTCCGACCTTGCATCTCATGCCTTTTTTTGCAACAAGAACACTGGAGATAGGGATGAAGAAAGCTCTTCCTCAAAGAGGGAATCATCAGGCGTACCATGGCTAGGTGTCTGCATATTTGAACAAAATTAATACTATTTCAATTATGTAAATAACTAAAATACTTGAAGATAGAGCAATGCTGGCACTTTACATGTTCTTCCGCTGGCTTCTTTCCACGATCATCCCGTCTCGGAGTTGTTCCTGCACTGATCTGATCAGTCTGCCACATTGCAATAAAATTATAAATGTAAAAACTTGAAAACAATATCTAACTTGAAAACAAAAAATGAAAACTGAAATAATTTCTAATAAGACACCGGAAGACAGAGTTAGAGTTTCAAATATGCCTTGCATTGAATTCAATCCTGGAAACATGTCATTGCACATTAAGGCACCCAAACAAGAGACGAGTTGACAATGAAGACCTTATTGAATATATTGTTGGAGCAACTTCTAGTAAACGTGTTGTGAAGACCTTGAGGACATTTTTGGAGAAACATTGTTGAAGATGATGGTATAGCATTGTTGGAGACGATCTTGAAGGGCCTTGAAGTGAAGCTTTTGGAGCAACTATTGAAAAATCCTTAGAGCATTTAAGTAAGGCGCTTTCTATCTTCCATCACCTTTTTCCTTTCAATATCCTTTAAATGATTTTTTTGATATTTAATGTTTGAAATCACGTTATAATTCCTTGATTATATGTGTTTGGGGACTTTCCCTTTGAAATTACCCAAAAATACCCTGGCAATTTTATCTTCGGGATGCATGTCTGACCCTATTGTTCAATATTTTGATTGATAGTAGTAAACATAGAGAGTTAGGGGGCTCTTGACTTGGTTTGGTTGGGCCATTAGATCCCTAACGTCTACTAGGGAGAACCCCCCTTGAGTTGGAGGAGAGCTAGCCCGAAGTGAAAAGAGGTTGGTGAGGTGACAATGGGGCTATTGAATTACACATGGTATCACACTTTAGCTTTAGGACTTTATCTTGAGAAGTGCGAGATTTTGCTATATCAATTCTCAAATTGTTTATAACACTATTGTTAAGAACTAATAAGAAGTGATGTTGAGGGGTTTTTGGGTATAAGAAACAATACCATTTAAAAACTAGGGTTCTCAGTCCTTGGCATTCCTTCACCTGGGCCTAGGGGCACACTAGAATAATTTCACACTAAACCACGCAAACTTAAAAGTAACTTAACAGATCCATAAAGTAATAATAATCATAATTCCTAATTTCCTATTGTACGATATGATGCAAATTATTAAAACATGAAGCAATGAAGACATGCAATGTCTGAATTTCAAGATTGATGAACCAATACAAGAAGTTAGAAACTACAACTTTGATTCAATACTCTGTGTCCTAACTCCAGGAAGGAATCTAGTTTATAGTACAGAACATGCATCGTGTATTATCAATTCTTAATTGACAACAACTAAGGTCATCTACCTCATCAATTCCTTCCCATTTTGTGTTTTTATGTTATATTCCTTATAAAAGTGTCAAATTTCTCTCAAAGTAAGCAACCACTGAATAAAATAAAAAATAGTTGAGATATGATTGCGAAATGGTCATTTATTTCTTGAAAGGATCTTCACAATTTCTTTGGTTGTTTTTCATCTCAAGAAACAAGAAATGACCTAAGAAACTATCGTGATGTATTATAAGAAACAACACGGTGAAATGGCCATTTTCAAAGCCAAATGATGTCCATTGAGGACATGGCCTTTATTTGGTTCCTGTTTCATACGAGTTTCAGGTAGAAATGGAACTTTGTTGTACCATTTCCAGTAGTAAAAAGGGAAAACCTTCTTTTTCCATGGGAAATAATTTACCTTTCCTTTTTCAAGTTAATCTAAATCACAAAAAATATGAACTATACTGCACACATTCTTGGATAATGTGAAAGTGGAAAAGGAATACCCTACACAAGTGATGCACACATGTACATTTGAACACTAATAGATTTTTTTAGTTGAAATGCAATGCTTGTTTTCATTTAAATGTAGGGTTTTTAAAGCAGGGAGAAATAATGGCTGCCAAATTAATAAGCGTTTCTTTGGGAAAAATGTAAATCTTGTATTGGGTGATGAAGATAATAGAGGGTATTGAATCTTGATTCTTGACATCTAGAGAGAACCCTACAGCCTAACACAATCCAATGGAATTGACCAAAAAAAACCAAATAGAGTCAACCCTACTATAGGAGGAAGGGCCTGCAGTAAGAAATTACCATTTTGCAAGAGCTGAGGGCGAATGTTGTTCTGCAAGAGCTGAGGGCGAATGCAAGGCGAATGTTGTTCTGCAAGAGCTGAGGGCGAATGCTATTCTACAAGAGCTCAGGTCGAATGCTGAGGGCGAATGTTGTTCTGCAAGAGCTCAGGGCAAATGCTGAGGGCGAATGCTGTTCTGCAAGAGCTGAGGGCGAATGTTGAGGGCGAATCTTCCGGTACCAGCCCCAGGGCGGGGCGAATGCTGAGGGCGAATGGTGTTCTGCAAGAGCGGAGGGCGAATGCGCGCGTGATATCGGACGTTAATGTAGCACACATGTACATTTGAACACTAATAGATTTTTGTAGTTGAAATGCAATGCTTGTTTTCATTTAAATGTAGGGTTTTTAAAGCGGGGAGAAATAATGGCTGCCAAATTAATAAGCGTTTCTTTGGGAAAAATTTAAATCTTGTATTGGGTGATGAAGATAATAGAGGGTATTGAATCTTGATTCTTGACATCTAGAGAGAACCCTACAGCCTAACACAATCCAATGGAATTGACCAAAAAAACCCAAATGGAGTCAACCCTACTATAGGAGGAAGGGCCTGCAGTAAGAACTTACCATTTTGCAAGAGCTGGAGGGCGAATGATGTTCTGCAAGAGCTGAGGGTGAATGCTGAGGGCGAATGCTGTTATGCAAGAGCGGAGGGCGAATGCGCACGTGACATCAGACGTTAATGTAGCTATTGCGACGAATACGAAATAATAAAATAATTTTTATGTAGCGCGCATATAAGTTTCGTATTTTTATGTAGCGCGCATATAAGTGTCGTTATACCGACGGCGGACAAAGCGTTGATATTGCGACGAGTGCCTCCAAACGTCGTAATTGTGACACTTAGACATTGTGTCACACTTGCGACGTTTGGAGGCAGTCATCGCAATAATGACGCTTTGGGCCATAGTGTCGCAATTGCGACGTCTTCCTCCAAACGTCACAATTGCGACACTTTTCTAAGTGTCGGTATTGTGACACTTTTTTATAAACGTCGGTATAGCGACGGTTTCGGGCGAGATGGAAAAAATTTGGGGAAATTTCCGACATTTGGTAAAAAGCGTCGGAACCAAGTGTTGGAATTTCCGCCAAATGTAGTAGTGTCACATGCGGAAATAAAATCAATTGCATGCATACATTAAAACCACAAACAATCACACATATGAACACAATATTTAATGGGAAAGCTTAAAGCTGAAAACCCCAACTATCTGTATATTATATGTCATGGAGATCATGTAACAATCATAGTACAAAGCTCCTCACAAGCTCTACGCTACCTACCCTCAATTGCTACACACTATCAAACTAGATCTAGCAAAACACATGCTCAAATCTTTTGCCATGATAGCCGGCCTCTAATACATTTTCAATGCTATGGGATGGCTTCATTAAATAGATAAACCACCTGGCTTGTCTTGCACAATCCTCTTGAAGCTATCACCTATAGTAGTATTTGCAAATAGCAACGATTATAGTCTGGCCCGATACTTAACTTTGCTCTTTCACCTATTTCTGCTGTGGTCTCCATTAAATTGTCCATACACTTCCGAAGTTAAGCTGATGTATTCTTTATTTGATTAATGAGTTTACAATTAGTGAATTAATTAATAATTAATTCACTCCACTCTCACTAATTGTATCAATCAGTTAAACTAGATACAAATAGCTCAACTATGTTTAGATTAGTTAAACTGAACACAACTCCATTAACTCCCCAATCAACTCCACCAAACTCTGTCACATGAGTTCTAACTGAAGTATCCATGCAATAGCTCCACATAACCCTCAGGAATAGCGTAATTCCTTCTGTCAGCTCCTGTGCCACATTTGTGCACTTAACGGAAGTGCTCCAAGAGAATAAGATAATGTTTAGAGTCTAAATATTATTAAGAGCTAATAATATTCGACATATCTATTTTTGGGCGGCAATCCTAAAAATACATTAAAGCAATATGTCTAAAAATAGAAGTCCATATATTTTTCCAACTTGACCAACCATCCACAAATAGCATCCTGCAACTCATAGAATATGATTGACATGTCTAAAAATATACATAGTCTAAAAATAGACTTGCGCCAAAAATAGCCTGCGGGCCCAATAAGTGAAGGCGACTCTTTTCACTACGCTCATCATCTTGTTGAAATCTCAACACTCCCTCTCAACAAGATAGGGATTATCTGCCACCCCGATCCTGCCTCTATGGTATTCGAATTTGCTCCTGGTGAGCGCCTTCATCAAGATATCAGCATCTTGATCCTCCGTAGGAATGTAAGAAAGTAACATGATCTTCCGCTGCACACAATCTCTGATATGATGATACAGGATGTCAATGTGTTTAGATCTATCATGAAATACTGGATTAACCGAGAGTTTGATGCAACTCTGATTATCACAATATATCACAGTAGGATCTAAGTGTGAACCGAACAACCCAACCAGGATCTTCCTCATCCATATAGCCTCGCATGCAGCCAAACTCGCTACCATATACTCGGCCTCTGCTGAACTGAGTGCCACGGATATCTGCTTCCTGCTGTACCAAGAAACTGCTGTCGACCCGATACTGAAAATCCCTCCAGATGTGCTCTTTCTGTCCGTTGGGCTCCCTGCCCAATCTGCATCTGTGAAGCCACATAGCCTCACCTCATCCGATTGTCTGTACCATAATCCATATCCCGATGTGCCTCTGAGATATCTCAATACATGCTTGCCTGCCTTCCAAAAGAGCTTGGTAGGCTTAACCATAGCTTGTGAAAGCTGGTTAACAGCATAGCATATGTCGGGTCGTGTATTGACCAGATACATAAGCGACCCCACCAGCTGTCGATAAACAGTGGCATCAACTACCTCTGTTGAAGTAGCATCCTCCTTCCTCCATCCACCAGGAAGAGGAGTATCAACAGGCTTGCAGCCATGCATGTTGAACTTCTCCAGTATCTCCCGGGCATACTTGCCTTGAGAAACAAACAATCCATCATTGCGCTGCCAAATTTCCAATCCCAGGAAATAATGAAGGAGGCCCAAGTCCTTCATCTCAAACTCCTTTGCAAGATCAGCCTTGCATGAGTGTATCAACAGTTCATCACTTGTCAAAATCGAATCATCTACATAAAGTAAAATGATCAGCAACTTACCCTCCACCACAATCTGGTATAGGTTCGGATCCGCCTCACTCTTGGAGAATCCAAGTCCGGTGAAATAACTGTCTATCTGTGTGTACCAAGCACGAGGTGCTTGTTTCAACCCATACAACGCTCTCTTGATCCTGCACACATGCGACTCGCTGCTGAAGATCTCGAAACCTTCGGGCTGCTCTATGTACACCTCCTCCTCAATGAATCCGTTGAGGAACACAGTCTTCACATCCATCTGATGAATGTGCCACCCCATCTGCGCTGAGAGAGAAAGAATCGTCCGTATGGAAGAATACCTTGCGACAGGTGCAAAGGTCTCCTCATAATCGATCCCCTCAATCTGTGAAAAGCCTCGGGCAACAAATCTTGCCTTATACTTCTCCACACTCCCGTCAGCTGCCTGCTTCACTTTGTAGATCCATCTCGAACCCACCACTGATTTCCCCTCCGGTCTTGGGACAATCTCCCATGCACTGTTTTTGACAATCGAATCATACTCTTCCACCATGGCATCTACCCATGCGGGGTCCTCCACAACTTCCTCGAAAGAGGATGGCTCTGTCACGATACACTTGCTCGCAAGAGCCATGTATCCAGTATACCGGTCAGGTGACTGTCTCTGTCTGCGCTGTGATGTAGGTGCTCCTACAACCTTCTTTGCATCTTGAGCCAGTCGCTCAGCTTCTGTAGTGTGCTTCCGCCCTCTGATGGTTGGCGCTGCATGAGTGGTCTCTTCCACTCCATGAACTTCCTCTTGTGGCTGATCCACATCCTGAAGCTCATCCTTAGGAACTAATAGCTCCTCATCTGCATGCAAGTGTGGATCCCTCTCAAGCGAACACTTCATGGCTTTCTCCTCCTGAAATTTGATATCCCGTCGCACAACAGTCTTGCGACTGTCTGGAAAATACACATGATAGTTTTGGGGCGTATCAGTGTACCCCACAAATATCCCAACCTCTGCGATCGGCTCCAGCTTCTTCCTGGCATCCTTCATCACATGAATGTAAACAGGTGAACCAAAAATCCTCAAATGGGAAATATCGGGCCTCTTACCAGAAAACGCCTCCTCGGGTGTACTCATGCCAAGTATCCTGTGAGGACAACGGTTCTGCACATATACTGCAGTATTGCATGCCTCTGCCCACAAGTGAATGGGTAGGCCCTGATCATGCAACATCGCCTGTGCAACACCCACGATCGTTCTGTTCTTCCGCTCAGCAACCCCGTTCTGCTGTGGGTTATGAGGTGCTATGAGCTCTCTTCGAATTCCTTCTGCACTGCAAAAGTCCTTGAATTCGCCAGAGATGAATTCACCACCATTGTCGCTCCTTAGAGCCTTCACCTGCTTCCCCGATTCTTTCTCAACCGGTGCCTTGAACTCACAGAACTTTGAGTATGTCTCACTCTTCTTCTGCATGAAGAATATCCAGCACTTATGAGAAAAATCATCAACAAATATCACATAATACCTGTGCTTTTTTGTCGAAGCTACTGAGAAAGGTCCACACACGTCTGTGTGAATTCTCTCAAGGATCGTCGTAGCGCGACTATCCTTCTCGTGAAAGGTGGCTTTCATAAATTTTCCCAAGGTACACCCCTTGCACTGATCTGACTGCGCAAGAGTGCCTTTAGGAAGCCGAGTAGAAATCTGCTGCAGTATCTTCAAAGCTCCATGGTGAAGGTGGCCCAATCTCCGGTGCCACAACTCGCAATCATCCCGGCTCACCACTCCTTCTGCCTTGCCTGCCATTGCTGCGCAGCCATCTACCTGCAATTGATAAAGGTTCTTAACTCGAACCCCTATCCTTCGGGTCTCACCAGTTGCCTTACTGCGCAGGAAAGCCTTTCCCTCGCTAAAGACAACATCATATCCCTTGTCTTCTAACATCGCCACAAAGATAAGATTCTTCTTCAATCCTGGAACATGCATCACTTCCTTCAATATGAAGGGTTTACCAGACTCCCTCTCAAAGGAAATGGTACCGATACTGGTCGCACTGTATCTACCATCATCGCCCATCTCGATGTGCACTCCAAGATCTTTCTCATCCAAATCAGTAAACAAATCTCGATCTCCTGTCATGTGAAAAGACGCACCACTGTCAAGAAACCACACTAAACCCATCACACTTGAGACCAAGCATGTGATCAGCGAAAAATCCAGCTCAAAATGTGAGGCTAAGGCCTCTCCAACTGCAGTCCCAGCAGCCTGCTTATTTTTCTTCTTCTGTGGACAATTAGTGGCGTAATGTCCGTGTTGGTGACAGTGAAAGCACTTCACCTTGGACATGTCCTGCTTCTTGCCTTTCGCACCGGATTGAGAAGCTTTCTTGCTCTTCCCCTTCTTTGCTTTGGAAGCCAAAGCGCAATTCTCTTCATCAGAGTTCTTTGATGAAGATCCGTCCCTGGTACTTCGCCTTATCTCCTCTTGCACAAGATTCGACCAAAGTCGCTCCCATCCTGGCAATTTCTCCCGACCATTGACAGAGTCCTGATAGGAGTGCCAACTCTTCGAAAGCCCTAGGAGAGCCAAGCTCACCAAGTCCTCATCATCAACAGTCACCCCCACACTTCCCAGCTCATCCCTACATTGGACGAACTTCGTGAGGTACTTGGGCATACTGTCGCCTTTCTCCATTTTTATGTTCCTGAGTTTATCCTTGAGCGCCAACTTCCTCTGGTCGCTCTTGCTTTGAAATAAATCTGTCAAAGCTTTCCACATCAAGAATGGAGAAGCCTTACCATGAAGGCTAGATACTATGTGATCCTTCACACCTTCCAACAGAATCCTTCGACACTTTGCTGTCTTCTTTTTCCATGCGTCAAGTGCGGCAGCATCGCTAGAAGCAGGTTTTGGAATTTCTGCATCTATGAACTCCTTCAACCCATTGTCATCCAGCACTGCCTCCATCCTGTCCTTCCATGAAATATAATTTGAGCTTCCCTCAAGGGCATACTCCAATCGCAATCCGTTGAAAGACATCTCAACTTCGACACCAAGAAAACACTACTGCAAATTCGAATTCCACCAGCACAAAACTCAACCGCTTCAATGTTTTGCAATTGCTCCAATGATCAATATCGCTATGATACCATGTAGAAATTTGAATAACTGATATATTATTCACCGAGATTCTCCTGATCACACACTATTTTAGCTTCATGCATAATACAGAATCTCTTCTACCATTGATCATTAATTGCGGAAATAAAATCAATTGCATGCATACATTAAAACCACGAACAATCACACATATGAACACAGTATTTAATGGGAAAGCTTAAAGCTGAAAACCCCAACTATCTGTATATTATATGTCATGGAGATCATGTAACAATCATAGTACAAAACTCCTCACAAGCTCTCAGCACTACCTCAATTGCTACACACTATCAAGCTAGATCTAGCAAAACACATGCTCCAATCTTTTGCCACTTGATAGCCAGCCTCTATTGTGTTTTCAATGCTATGGGATGGCTTCATTAAATAGATAAACCACCTAGCTTGTACTGCGCAATCCTCATGGGCTTCTCCACCTATCTATGTGTTGCAAATAGCAACTGTATAGTCACAGCTGATAGTTAACCTGCTCTTTCACCTATTTCTGCACTGGTCTCCACTGAAACTGTCCATGCACTGAAGTTAACTGATGCATTATTTAGTTGATTAATGAGTTTATAATTAGTGAATTAATTCATAATTAATTCACACCACTCTCACTAATTGTATCAATTAGTTTAACTGGATACAAATAGCTCAACTATGTTTAGATTAGTTAAACTGAACACAACTCCATTAACTTCCTCAATCAACTCCACCAAACTCTGTCACATGAGTTCTAACTGAAGTATCCATGCAATAGCTCCACTTAAACCTCAGGAATAGCGTAATTCCTTCTGTCAGCTCCTGTGCCACATCTGTGCACTTAACTGAAGTGCTCCAAGAGAATAAGATAATGTTTATAGTCCAAATATTATTAAGAGCTAATAATATTCGACATATCTATTTTTAGACTGGCAATCTAAAAATACATTCCACCCAATATGTCTAAAAATAGAAGTCCATCTATTTTTCCAACTTGACCAACCATCCACAAATAGCATCCTGCAACTCATAGAATATGATCCATATGTCTAAAAATAGACATAGTCTAAAAATAGACTTTGCTCCAAAAATAGCCTACAGGCCCACTTAGTGAAGGCGACTTCTTTCCACTAAACTCATCATCTTGTTGCAATCTCAAAAAATCGGAGGGTTGGCCGATCGGAGGGAGTAAACAAATGTATGCGATGGAAAACTCCGATGCGATTTTGTGCGGGACGTTGGATCGGCTTACGATCAATGGAGGAGATTGGTTTTAGAACAAACCGGCGGAAAAACCCTTATGATATATGAAAAACCAAAAATAATCCAAAGTCTTAATACTTTCGGGGCGGGATATATATATATTTTATGGTATGTTCTGGCGCTTGACTGTGGGGCATTCGGATGTATGGAACGCAAATAGACCCAGGGCTATATATATGGGGGCCAATCGCATCGGAACCATCGGGCCCGGTCTTTCAATCAACCCATTGAACTTTTCCGATGTGATTATGCTTCGGGACTTAAACTATCAGTTCCAGGCGTAGGTTATATGAATGGAAAGCGGCAGGGGGCGGGGTTTATATATATGGGAACCAATCGCATCGAAACTTTTGATGCGGGTCTTTCAATCAACTCATTGTGAATTTCTCCGATGCGATTGCGCGATCGGGTATTTTTAATCTAACCATTTTCATTTAACACGTGACTTTGGCACATTAGATCAAAACTTTGGAAAACAAGGCTTTTTGTATTTACAAAGGAAAAAATGGATCGGGCATGGATTTTTCAATGTTTTAAGCGCCGAAGGCGGGCCCACGGGTTATATGAAAAAATAATATGATCGGAGGTTGTGAAACAGAGGGCTAATCGCATCAGAACTTTCAAAACATGGCAAAAGACCTATGCACTTGGATCTTTGCGATGCGATTAAGCGCCTTGTGGGCCTAGCGCCTGGTTCCAGGGTGTGGGCATGTGTGGGAAATGGTTTAAAGACTTAGCCCAAGGGGGCTTAAGTCCTTAGTAATAAAAAAAAAATTTTTATGAATTTTTTCAGAGTTTTCAATGGATTTGGGGGTTTCGGTAAGGCTAAAAAGTGAGTTCTCAACCTTGTAAAAAATGATTTTCATGAAGAGAAGAAGAGGGATCATGAAAATAGAGGAGTTTTATGGAGAAAAAGGGGAGCAAAACGAAGGTTAGTTTTGAGTGGAGGAAGGGGGAAAAATGATGATTGTGCAGCAGTTTTTCACTCATGGAACAATAGAAATTCTGAGTATAAAATAGGAACAATAGAAAATGAAGATTTTGGATATAGGCATGAGGCCTTCAAGAGTCTTCAAGAGCCAGCAATTTTTAGCAATAAAATTTATTCCTTGAAGGCTCAAAAATTCTTAGCCACCTTTTGATATAAAAAATTTTATAGGTGGCTAACACATTCAACAGAGGCTGAATTATGATCATAAAACCAGATATTTGCCTCAGCATAGCCGAATAGTTAATTCTGCCAAGGAACTTAATGCAAAATATCAGCAGAGTTATTACTATATGAAACAGAGCCTTAAAAGTCAACAAAAGCTCCCACCGAGCTTAATCTTAAATCTAAATCAATTAATACAGTAAGAATATATGTACTCTTCTCCATTGAGCCCCTCAAAGGCCGAGAAGTATTAACTTTGTATTAATTAACCTTGGAGATCTTTTATCAGATCCCACCTCCTCATTCCTTCTATAAATACTTCTGTAGAAGATGAGAAATTGTTGGTTGCAGAACTTTGAAATATACTTGTGCTCGAAACTTTTGACTGTAAATAGTGTTCTCTGGCTCTTGAAGCTCTGCTTGTGATAGAATAGTTAGGATGAGTAGTGAAGATACTGCTAACCTGAAACACTGGACTTAAAGTTGTAACTGGTTTGAAGCATCAATACAAGTTGATTTATGGGATCATGGTCTATGTCTACGGTGATGTTTTTCTTCTTGTAAATCGTTATTTTACTTATGTTTTCACTTTGTCCACTTTCTCTTATAAAGAACAACATGCATAGAGTTAGGATTTACTGTATATCAGTACCCTTCTCTGACTGAAAATCTTTATCTATATGTTTTCTTCCAAATTGTGTTATTTAGGAACGATTTAATTCAGTTTAAGCAATAGGAATGTTGGCGTTCCCTCGTCCTTCTGTCTTAGCTAAATATTGTTCTTGAATGATATTTTCAGCTTATGTTAAGTAGAGATGAACTAAGGAAGATATGGTGAGCCCTGGCCCTAGTTTTATCCCAAAAGACTGACTAAACGTTTCCCTAGGAATGTGTCAAAAGCTGGCTAGTTTCGAAGTACTTACCAGATCTTAGGCCATTCTTTGTTATCATTTGTGTTTCCCCCTATGTTTAAATGTTTTCTATTGAAAGTGTATCAAAGGTTGGCTAGTTTCGAAGTAATTACCAAATCCTGGATTGCTTTTAGGTTATTCTTAAGTGTTTGTCAAAGGCTAGCTAGTTTCAAAGTACTTACCAGATCCTGGGCTGCTCTTTGTTCTTCATTTGTTTAATTCCCCTTCTTTTTGTATCATTTCATTCCATAAATAAACTTTAATGAGATCCTTAGACATAGATGACTTTCCCCATAGACCACTCTTGAACCTGATTGTTTCAATTAAAACCCTATTATGACTCCATAGCCCAATGGACTAAAACCTGCAATTATCCATCTTTTTGGCCAAAGCTTGTTCTATTTGCTTGCAACTTCTCACCTTTGAAACTCTTTCCATTTAGAAATTTCCACTCAAGCCATAATCATGCTCAACCATGCAAAAAAAAACCCTCGACCTTCATAACTAGCCTAATATCAATACCCTAAAACTTCAAAGACAAATCCATCTTTGCACTTATTGGAGAGATCCCTCTCCAGATTCAGGACGGCTAGATCCTAGAATCCCAAAGTGGTTGAAATGATGTTTCTCCCTACTGTCGGACTTTGCCAATCTTGCTGATTACAGGGAGCTAACATGTCTGGCGACTCTGCTGGGGATCGAACCCAGAATCTCTGGTTCCCTTCAAATTTCACACAAACCTTGTGAGTAAAAGCAGCCTTTTCAAGCACTACCAAACCAACAGTAATCATGATGAAACTTGTTTGAATTAGTGACAAACTAGGTGAACCTAGGATTCTCATAAGACTTTATCTAACCTTGAAAAATCAGACTGTCTTTGTCTCATAACCGTAGCTAAGTTGTGAAACATATTTAGGACACTCTTAGAAACCACAAACTGAAAAATAACTCAGAAAACTAAAAATTATGTCAGATTGGAATTAAATAAACATGGTGGTGGAACATAAAATCTTTTACCTCCAAAAGAGCTAAAAACTTCCACTTGGCGACTCCACAATCCTCAACATATCTTAAGACTCCACTGGGAAGAACCCTTATCATTATAACATCATTCAAACTCAGTTAGAGGACTGTAGGATTTAAAATTGTGAAAAAAATTAGTTAACCTCTTAAAGACTGTCATATATGGTTGAAATTTTCCTGTTTAGTTGGGTCTAACAAACACAACATAGTGGCTCCCAGAAAGATTTATACTAGAGCCTATCTTGACCCTGACCCACCTAAGATAATTGATAACCCAGAAAGTATTCTTAGGGAGTCTCCTAGGATTAAATTATCAACTGTTTTCAGATCACCCTTGAGAGCTAATTCGGTTCCTGAAAATCTTTCAGCTCTACAACAATCACAAGCTGACTTAGTAAATCCATTTAAAACTAGGTCATTTGATGATATAATTCAGCTAGACTCTGAGTCTTCACTTTCATCCCCGGAAGCAAGTGAACATCCTGGTAGTAGAGAAACAAAACCACCTGATTCACATTTCCTTTACAATTTAGGTATCTCTCATCCAAGATCAGCTCAGCAATCTACTATTGTTCCATTCACATTTTTTCACCAAACATCCACTGTCCAAACCACTCCACTTTAGCCCACTTTACCTTTTGTTAATCCCTCTCAAAGTATGGAATGTTATTATCAAGATCTTGGGGGGCTAAGTTACAAGGAACTATGCAAATGGACATGAACTATGCGACTATCCCTGTTTTCAATCAGACTAGAAGACTGTACAGGGAGTCCCATATGTAATACACAGTTACAAGTCAAGACAGACCTCAAAACTCTCCTCTGTATTCTGTAAACACAGGCCTAGATTATTTTATCTTGTTTAACGATGAAACCTTTGTTGAACAAATCACTTTAACAGAATTGATGGCCGATAGAGAGGAAGAAGAACACAACGCAGAAGTGTCAGAACAATTTGCTGCATTTGAAGAATTTAGCAAAACAAACACAGGTCTTGAGCTTCAAGTCATGCATCCATCGCTTTTTAACCTTGACAGTCAAGAAAATAACCCTCAACACAGCGAAAAACCTGAGGAGTTAAAAAAAATTCAACTAAGTGCTGATATTCCACAACCATCTGAAAGCGCTTTATTTGAAGAGGGCAGTAACCAAGATGAAACCAAAAATAGTCCTCTATGGAGTATGAATTTCGATGGGTCATGCACTAGAACTAATGCTGGTGCAGGTGTCTGGATTTGCAACACTGAGAAAAACCACACAGAGAGCATTTCCTGTAGATTAAACTTTCAGTGTTCTAATAACATAGCGGAATATGAATCCCTACTTTTGGGCTTGCGTTTGTTGAAAAATTTAGGAGCCAAGAGAATTAAAGCATATGGGGATTCAAAGTTAATCATTAGGCAAGTCAACGGGGAATACAACGCAGATCACCCAAGACTTAGAGCCTATCGAAACGATGTCGTGTATCTTTTAAAAACTTTTGAGGAGTACCAAGTAATTTTCGTCTCAGGAAAAAGAAATATCGCGGCCCATAGCCTAGCCTTTCCAGCTAGAACATGCTTAATGCCATATGAAACCAAAGACTACACAACTCAGATAAAATTCAGACCAGCCATTCCTGACAATGAAAAATACTGGCAGGTGTTTGATGGAGACAAACAAATAGAGGATTCATGCAATTCAGAAACGAATTCGAACTACATAGTTTGGATTCATATTATGATACAAACTGCAGTGAAGAAAATTTTCTTGGAGAAGAAGAATCGTCTCTAGAGCTTGTTAATATTAATCTACTGTCTGGAAAACTAGAGAACACAACAGAATTAACTGCAGAATTAGAAACAGAGGAGTTAGAAACCATGCAGTCCAAAGATCAGAGTTTGCCTAAGGGTCTAGCCCCTTTAGAAGAGTTGTTCGATTTTAACGATGTGGCCAAGAAGCCAAAAATGGAACCTGTAGAGACTGAAGTGGAAGAGTGAAATATAGGTAGTGAACTTAAACCAATGATGATTAAACTGTCTAAGACCTTACCAACTCAAATTAAACTCAAATACATAGAGCTGTTTAAAAAAATTTCTGATGTTTTTGCCTGGAGTTACGAAGATATTAAATCTTATGACACTGAAATAATACAACACAAAATCCCTCTCAAGGAAAACCAAAAGCCATTCAAACAGAAACTGCGCAGAATAAACCCTGTACAGCTGCCTTTGGTTGAGAAGGAAATCAAGAAAATGTATGAGGCTGATATTATTGTCCCTATTAGATATTCTAAGTGGGTGTCTAATCTGGTGTCAGTTAGGAAGAAAACTAGAGAGATCAGGTTTTGTATAGACTTTAGAGACTTAAACAAAGCTTCATTGAAAGAAAACTACCCTTTGCCCAAGATGGATCATATTTTATAGAGGGTGGTAGGGTCTAGAAGAATTTCTTTGTTTGATGGCTACTCAGGGTACAATCAGATTCTAGTTCACCCTGATGATCAATTAAAGACGACCTTTACTACACCATGGGACACTTTCATGTATGTGAAAATGCTCTTTGGTCTAATGAATGCTGGAGAAACTTTTCAGAGAGCCATGGACATAGCATTCTCCAAAGAACTGGGCTACTTCATCATTATATACCTTGATGATGTTACTGTTTTTTCAAAGACAAATGAAGAGCACTTAGCACATTTAAGAATAGTCTTCGAGAGATGTAGGAAGTTTGGTATATCTTTGAACCCCAAGAAAACACTATTCGGTCTCCAAGAAGGTAAACTTCTTGGACACATTATTTCAAAAGAGGGGATTAAGATAGATCCAATGAGGATTGAGGCCATACTGCAAATCTCTCATCCTCGAAATATCAAGGAGTTGCAATCTTTCATTGGAAAGATTAAATATTTGAGAAGGTTCATCCCCAACTTGGCTGAGCTCCTAAGGAATATAAAAAACATGTTGAAGAAGGAGCAGGGGGTAAAATGGACATTGGAAGCAAAAAATTCCTTTGAGCTGGTGAAATAAGCGTTAACCAAAACACCGGTTCTTATAAGTCCTAATTTTTCAAAAAAAAATTATATTTTTTCATTTGCATCAGAACATACAATAGCTGTTGTCCTTCTACAGAAAAATCCACAAGGACAAGAGCAACCTATTTCTTTCTTTAGCAAGGCTTTGATGGATGCCCCTATGAAGTATAACATTATGGAAAAGCAACTTTTGCTTTGGTTAACGCTTTAAAGGACTTCAGAGTATACATCTTGCACTTGCACATCATTGCCTTTGTCCCAAATTCAGTTGTCAAAGATATTATAACACAGGACCCAGATGGTAAGAGAGGTAAGTGGATTGTTGTTATTCTTGAATATGATTTAGAGATAAAACCCACTAAACTCATCAAAGGCCAAGGTCTAGCTAGTTTGATGGTTGAATCCAATTTTGAAGTTCTTGATATTAATTTGATTAATGCTTTAGATGATCAAGAGGAAATCTCAACACCCATTGTTGAAAACCATTTTATGAATTCCTCTTGGTATGCTGATATTCTTTATGTTTTGCTTAATTTGAATACACCTCCTAGTTTGACAAAAACAAAGGAAAGGTTTTTGAAATTGGAAGTTGTAAACTATTGCATTATAGATAAATGTCTTTATTGGAAAAATGCAAGTGGTATATTTCTTAAATGTTTGCCTGGGTATGATGCAGAGAAGGTTAAGCACGAGTTCCATAAAGGAGAGTGTGGAGGCCATTTATACTGGAAGACAACAACCAACAAAATCTTGAGGGTTGGTTACTATTGGCCTACTCTTTTTCTTGATATACAAAGGATGATAATTGCCTATCATAAATGTAAAATTTTTGAAGGCAAAAGAAAGCTGCTACCCCTGCCTCTGCATCCAATCACTGTTGAAGCCCCTTTCCAACAGCGGGGACTTGAATTCATGGGTGAAATCCATCCATCATCTTCAGCTAGACATAGATGGATTCTCACTGCCATAGACTACTTCACTAAATGGATAGAAGCCATTCCTTGTAGGCAGGCCAATGATTCTGTTATCATAAAATTCATGGAGAATAATATTCTCTCTAGATTTGGCTACCCTACCAAGATCATCACTGACAATGCAACAACATTTGGATGAAAGAAGATGGTTGAGTTTTGTCACAAGTATCAGATAACATTGGAGCATTCCATGGCCTATTACCCTCAAGGTAATGGACTTGTGGAATCCTCAAAAAAGATTTTAGTGAACATAATCAAGAAGTTTTTGGAAGACAACAAAAAGTCTTGGCACACAAAGCTTGTGCATGCACTTTGGGGTGACAGATTGACTTTGAAGAAATTTATTGGCATGTCACCCTACCAGCTTGTGTATGGCACTGATGCAATCTTTCCTACCAGCCTTGGTGTACCAGTTATGAAGTTGATTCAAGAGGTTTAGTTTGAAGATAATGACATGATTAGAAGGATAAATTAGACTATTCACCTCCAGCAAAACAGAGAGGAGGTTTATAACAAAGCATTGCAGAAGCAAGACAACATTAAAAATATTTTTGATAGAAGAACAAAGGCCAGCAATTTTAATGTTGGGGACAAAGTTTTAAATTGGGACTCAAGGAGGGAAGACAAGGGAAAGCATGGAAAATTTGACAACTTATGGCTTGGCCCTTACTTCATTCATTCAACTGCTGGTAATAATGCCTTTTTCTTGCAGGAGTTGAATGGAGCAGAATTGTTTGGGGGTCCTATCAATGGCAGGATGCTCAAACATTACTTCTCTTTATCCATGTCATATTGTGAAAGCCTTTTGTATTTTTTTTTCCATTATAAATATTTCACCCACCATTTCATTCAAAGTTAGAAAAAATCAAAATACAAAAACATTGAAATAAAAGAAAAGAGGGCAGATTGTAAAAATAAGAAAGGTCTAGCCCCATACCAAAAAAGAGAAACAAAATCTGAAAGTGTGCAAGCTTAAATGCCACTCCCGAAAAACACACTTATAATAAGTCAAATAGCCTAATCTTGACTAATTAGTTTTAAATTTGCTGCAGATAGGATAGTGAATTTGATTTTCCAAACTGTTTAATCTTGGCTTATCAGTAGGTAGATTAGGCTAGAAATTAAAGGTTCAAACCTGTTCAAAATATGAACCTAAATTTCCAAAGAAGAGATGACTCAAATCTGTTTCAAATCCTGAGTCAAAAAGATGTAAAACTGGTTCTAATCAGCTCAAAATCTAAACCAGTCAACAAAGAAAAAACAACTCAAACAAGAGTCAAAACAGAGCTATAGAAAGATGAAGGAAGTGCTTTGAAATTTCAGATCTTAAGCCTTACATTTTGTTTTAAATTTTTTGCAAAATAATATCTATGTGCAGCTTGTTTTTTATGCCCTAGACCAGCATCAAGTTAGACTGTTCAATCCTGACTTGTATGCTTTTGAATTTCTGTTATAGGATTTAGAGAATAAAGATCTGTTAGACTGTTTAATCCTAACAGATTGGTAGATTAGGTAGAGAAACGTATGAGCTCAACTGTTTAATCTGAGTTCATGGAGAAATAAGGAGTAGAAATAGATTATATTTTTTTCTTTCAAAAAGAATAAAATGTTGTGAAAAGAGTTTTCCAATCCAAGTGCACTATAAAGAAGAAAAAATGTTAGATCAGTAGGATTAGGTAGGTAGAAAGCTTGTTGATGAAATATCCATTATTTTCATAGGCTGCTAACATGTTTCAGAGCAAAGAAGATCATCCAAGCAAAGAAAGGAAACCCAATGGATAAGGCACTGATCAGCCTCCTAGAGAAAGCAAGTCTGAAGTTCTTGATGCCTTCAAGAAGGCACCATCCCTAAGTGGAGCCACTATTAGCCACTAATAAAAAATTTCATATCAAACGGTGGCTAAAAAATTTTGGAGCCTTCAAGGAACAGGTTTTATCACAAAAATGTTATCTCTTGAAGATTCATGAAGGCATCATGCCCTCTGTCCAAATCTTCACTGTTGTTTCCATTTCAAACTCAGAAATTCTGTTGAATCCATGAAGATAAGACTGCTACAAACACCATTTTTTCCCCTTCCCCCACCTCAAAACTAACCTTCATTTTATTCCCTTTTTCCCCCATCATTTTCCTCTATTTTTCATCCATTCCCATTTTTCCTTCATAAAATCCCCTTTACAGGGTTTAAAACTCCTTTTTGAGCTCTATCGAAACCCCCAAATCCATCATAAAACTCTGAAAATTTCATAAAAAATAAGTTTTTTCACTAAGGGTTTAAGCCCCTTTCGGCTAAGTCCTAAACCACTTCCCCTCCATACGCCTTGGTGTTGGAACCGAGCGCTAAACCATTTAGGCGCTTATCGCATCGCAAAAATCCAAGCGCGCAATTTTTTGTGCCATGACAAAATTCCGATGCGATTAGCCCTGTGCATTATACTCCCCAATCCTACCATCACTCCATATAACCCGAGTGCTTTCAATCAGGCACTAAGCACTGTAATAATCCATTTCCGATTGATTTTTCCCTTTGTATATCAAAAAACCCACTTACCCAAAGTTTTGGTCTAAATGCGCCGGAGTTTATGTTTTTTTTTTAAATGAAAAAATGGGTAGATTGGAAAACCCGCATCATTTCTCCGATGTGATTGAGCCCCGTTACAAAAAACTCCACCCTTTGCTTTATCTATATGAATTATTCCCGGGACTGAAGGTTAAAATTCCTAAGCACCAATCGCATCGCAAAAATCAAATGGTTAGATTGAAAGACCAAGGCCCGACCTTCCGATTGTGATTGGCCCTTTATTATATACGCCCCAGGCATATTGTATTTCCATGTAGACCAAGGCCCTGCAGACGGACGCCTAACCATATCATATATATACCCCTCCCATATCATAAAACCTTTTCTTTTCCCGTTAATTTTTTATTTTCATGTATTATAAGGGGTTTCCGCTGGTGTGAGTTTTAAAAAAATGTTGACTGTTGATCTAAAGCTGATCAACGATCAACGCACAATCGCATCGCAAATTTTTTTGTCGAGCGCGCTATCATAACGCCACCCACGATTGGTCAACCTCCGATGAATTCTCCATCATCGATATGATCTGCAGAACGACGGTCCGTAATTAATCGCATCGGCACCTCTCAAGTTTCTTCGCCTGCAGATCGCCGAGCCCCGATTGTATCTGGGCCGTCCACGTGTCCAGATCAGACGGTCCAGATTGATCCTCTGACTTTGGTTATAATCCATGCACTCCACTCCTAATGATTTTTAAACCAATCTCGACCATTGATCTCTGCAGATCAACGGTCCTTCTTCATCCTTCCTCCACCTGCATATTATTTCATGTTAGCCCCAGATTTAATCCTGGCCGTTCATCTTTTCAATCCAACGGCTTATATTAACCCGACAGGTCCTGCCCTCTTCAGGATTCAATCTCAGCCGTTCAGATCTGAGATCCTACGGCCCAAAATGAAACCGCCCATCCCGCTATCGACCGCGGATCTATCTCATATCGCGCTCATTCCCCTCCGTTGGATCTGAGGTCCCAGATCTAATGGCTCACGTCTCGAGTCGCGCAAATTTAAGCACGGAGGATAATTCTTTAAAATTACGCGATAAAGGTGGTTTTATGAGGCCACATGTCAGGCAGGGACGTGTATCGTGTTCTAAAAGGAAAAACTGCCTACCCTCCCTTTGGCCACGTGAAAACAGTGGTTTTGCAGCCCGAAATTGCTTTCCCTCTTTTCTTCATGATTCATCGCGCATGTTCTCCGTCGTTGATCTCTACAGATCAACGACCCAGATCTTATCAAGCCTTACATTATCGCCCCCCACCCCTCACCGAAGGTTTTCAACGCAAAATCTCCACCGTCGATCTTTATGCGCAGATCACATTCGATGGCTCATATTCATCCCGAACCTCCAACTCCACTTTTAACCATATTTTCCTCCGAACAAAGGTTTTTAACCTTATTCCTTCTTATTTTCACCATTTCTTTATAAAGTGGTCATTCTCATAATGTTCCTCTCAATTCATCTCGATCGTCGATCTCTGCGCAATCGATGGATCTGACTTATTTTCTCCATCTGCTCTCCTTTTGACCTCCTCTGACGAATCCCCATCGTTGGATGATGCCATACAACGACCACACTCCTCCATACACCCTCTGAAGCAGTAAAACCAAATAAACGCAGGATTTTATAAATATTGTTTGTATTTTGCAGGGATTAATGGTTTTCCATTTTATTGAAAGAAAAAGCCAAAGGCTAGGAATGACGATTCCCATGCCTTTGATTCATCAAAGGGAAGCTATTCACGGGTTCAAATTCCATGTTTCATCAATGCTTCATGGGAATTCATGCCATACGAGCCCTGTGCGGCCCTGCACATCAACAAGACATAGAATCAAATTAAAAGAGTATCAGTGTCGAAGACAAAACACACCAGAGCAGAAGATTGAAGACAAATTTGTGGGGATTACGGCTAAGATAGATTATCAAAAGCCTAATCCTCCAAATTAAAGCACAGTTAAAATAAAATCATAGGTGTTTAACAGACAAAAAGGCCTTCGCCGCCACATCAAAGGCCAATTGATTCCTCTCAACTACCCATTGCCACCTGATGCAGGGGCATCCGGACATATTTGAATTAAGTCGAATCTAAAGCTGGGTATGAAAATAGTCATGTAAATTTGGGAAAAATTTGTTTGAACTGATACTGAATTTGTAACTGATTGAATGAAATGATCTGCCATGTGCGCGAGTAGAAGACCAAGAGTTTTCTTTGAGCGATTCGGAGGGATTTTGTGGATCTCAACCGATTCTTTGAAATTTCTATATAATAGCAAATTTGTAATGTGTGAGGGCGGCGAATGTGATGTAGAGGTTTGAAGAATCCGGATTAAGGCTGAAATGCCTTAACTTGTATCTGAGTTTTGTACATAATAGAATTTCTATGTGTGTTGATTTCTGCTTTAATCACAATTCGGATTTTCTGTGTTGAGTTATGGGTTTTTATAGTTAATTTTATGAGCTGATTGTTGTAGTATTCGATTTTGTTGATCGATCATTGATCATAGAAGGATCAATAGCGATCCATTATTATTACAGTGTGTATGAACGCAGAGTGTGGCGGATCTACATAGTTGAAGTATGCGTTGTGTGGAAGTTTTGTGTATCAATTTGTGCTTTCTCATAGTTCAATTTCATGAGTTAAACGCTGTGATATTAGACTATGAGGGTTGACAGTGAGATGGAGATGGAACCACCATCTGTTGGTCTAAAGGTTTATGATATGTTTTGCTTGTTTAAATCGTTGACGACACAGTTAAAATAACATTTGGGTGTTTAAAGTGCAGTTGCGGATTGAAGATGGGTTTAGTGCTTCCGATATATTGGAAGTGGCGCATGGAAGCATGGTGACCTATAACCTATAGGCCCAGAATCGGTTTTTGAATTATGAATAGGCATTTTGTTATAGTTTTGAGGTTGTAGGTTCATTTAGAAAAATGAAAGGTGAACCTGCCCTAAAGTGGGTTTTTCTCTTCATCAAGTGGTATCAGAGCGGGAAAATGATTTCCTGCGGAGAAGGAGTTTGCATACAGAGGAAAAAGAGGTACACTTTTGTGAAGCTTGTGATTTTCATGTTTTGTGAAGGTAGCAGCAGAGGAAGGTGAGAAGATTGTAGCAGCCTAGAGCAAGAGTGCTCAAATGGTTCCACAGGAGCGAACCAAAGAGATGACAAAAGCCGGAGCTCAGGAGAGAAACTTGGTGAGGTATCTGGTAGCAGGGAGGACTTGCTATTGCAGAGGTTTTGTTGCAGCTCACAGAGGACAATTCCGCAGAGGATGCAGGTGAGAATTGTTCAAGCATGTTGTTGCAGGAAGATCACAAGGAGAAGTTCCACAGATGACGGGGTAGAACTACTAATAGCTGTAGAAGACATATGATCAGGAGGTCATAAAATTTTGTGCCTTGGGAGTCTAATGCAGGGGCATCCGGACATATTTGAATTAAGTCGAATCTGAAGCTGGATATGCGAACAGTCATGAAAATTTGGGAAAAATTTGTTTGAACTGATACTAAATTTGTAACTGATTGAATGAAATGATCTGCCTTCTGCACGAGTAGAAGACCAAGAGTTTTCTTTGAGCGATTCGCATGGATTTTGTGGATCTCAACCGATTCTTTGAAATTTCTATATAATAGCGAATTTGTAATGTGTGAGGGCGGCGAATGTGATGTAGAGGTTTGAAGAATCCGGATTAAGGCTGAAACGCCTTAACTTGTATATGAGTTTTGTACATAATAGAATTTATTTGTGTGTTGATTTCTGCTTTAATCACAGTTCGGATTTTCTGTGTTGAGTTATGGGTTTTTATAGTTAATTTTATGAGTTGATTATTGTAGTATTCTATTTTGTTGATCGATCATCGATCACGGAAGGATCGATAGCGATCCATTCTTATTACAGTGTGTATGAATGCAGAGTGTGGCGGATGAACATAATTGAAGTATGCGTTGTGTGGAAGTTCTGTGTATCGATTTGTGCTTTCTCATAGTTCAATTTCATGAGTTAAACGTTGTGATATTAGACTATGAGGATTGACGGCGATCTAGAGTAAAATAGGGTATTGTTGAATAAATATTGTGCGATTATGTGTTGAGTCAAACCTGTAGTTTTAACATGGTAGAACGGTGGGTTAAAAAACCACACAACAGCACAATGAAACCATGGCGACGTGCAACAGACATGGAGAAACCATGGTCTGAAACCACATAGAAATGTTTGAAGAAATGGAATCTGGATCCATGTGCATATTTAATATCATGTTGAAGCACAGTAAAAGACAAGGTGGAACTCTGTGTAAACAATTCAGAAGCAGAGTTTCTAAGCGAATGGTTTAATGGAAGCGAAGATGGTTTTGAAAACCATAACATTTATTTCGCATCATGTTTGTTTTGAGTCCCGATTGACAGCGAGATGGAGATGGAACCACCGTCCGTTAGTCTAAAGGTTTATGATATGTTTTGCTTGTTTAAATCGCTGTCGGCGCAGTTAAAATAATATTTGGGTGTTTAAAGTGCAGTTGCGGATTGAAGATGGGTTTAGTGCTTTCGATATATTGGAAGTGGCGCATGGAAGCATGGTGACCTATAACCTATAGGCCCAGAATTGGTTTTTGAATTATGAATAGGCATTTTGTTACAATTTTGAGGTTGCAGGTTCATTTAGAAAAACGAAAGGTGAACCTACCCTAAAGTGGGTTTTGCTCTTCATCACCACCTGTAGCCACAAGCATTCAACAGAGGCCGAATTATGATCATAAAACTAGATATTTGCCTCAGTGCATCCGAATAGTTAATTCTGCCAAGGAACTTAATGCAAAATATCAATAGAGTTATTACTATATGAAACAGAGCCTTAAAAGTCAACAAAAGCTCCCACTGAGCTTAATCTTAAATGTAAATCAATTAATACAGTAAGAATATCTGTACTCTTCTCCATTGAGCCCCTCAAAGGCCGAGAAATATTACATCTCTATTAATTAACCTTGGAGATCTTTTATCAAATCCCACCTCCTCATTAGGCTTCTATAAATACTTCTATAGAAGATGAGAAAATTTTGGTTGCAGAACTTTGAAATATACTTGTGCTCGAAACTTATGACTATAAATAGTGTTCTCTGGCTCTTGAAGCTCTGCTTGTGATAGAATAGTTAGGCTAAGTAGTGAAGATACTCCTAACCTGAAACACTGGACTTAAAGCTGTAACTGGTTTGAAGCATCAATAGAAGTTGATTTATGGGATCCTGGTTTATGTCTACGGTGATGTTTTTCTTCTTGTAAATCGTTATTTTACTTCTGTTTTCACTTTTTCCACTTTCTCTTATAAAGAACAACATGCATAGAGTTAGGATTTACTGTATATCAGTACCCTTCTCTGACTGAAAATCTTTATCTATATGTTTTCTTCCAAATTGTGTTATTTAGGAACGATTTAATTTAGTTTAAGCAATAGGAATGCTGGCATTCCCTCGTCCTTTTGTCTTAGCTAAATATTGTTCTTGAATGATATTTTTAGCTTATGTTAAGTAGAGATGAACTAAAGAAGATATGGTGAGCCCTGGTCCTAGTTTTATCCCAAAAGACTGACTGAAAGTTTCCCTAGGAACGTGTCAAAAGTTGGCTAGTTTCGAAGTACTTACCAGATCGTAGGCCATTCTTTGTTATCATTTGTGTTTTCCCCTGTGTTTAAATGTTTTCTATTGAAAGTCTATCAAAGGCTGACTAGTTTCGAAGTACTTACCAGATCCTGGATTGCTTTTAGGTTATTCTTAAGTGTTTGTCAAAGGCTGGCTAGTTTCAAAGTACTTACCAGATCTTGGGCTTCTCTTTGTTCTTCATTTGTTTAATTCCCCTTCTTTTTGTATCATTTCATTCCATAAATCAACTTTAATGAGATCCTTAGACATAGATGACTTGTCCCATAGACCACTCTTGAAATTGATTGTTTCAATTAAAACCCTATTATGACTCCATAGCTCAATGGACTAAAACCTGCAATTATCCGTCTTTTTGGCAAAAGCTTGTTCTATTTGCTTGCAACTTCTCACCTTTGAAACTCTTTCCATTTATAACTTTCCACTCAAGCCATAATCATGCTCAACCATCCAAAACAAAACCCTCGGCCTTCATAACTAGCCTAATATCAATATCCTAAAACTTCAAAGACAAATCCATCTTTGCACTTATTGGAGAGATCCCTCTCCAGATTCAGGAGGGCTAGATCCTAGAATCCCAAAGTGGTAGAAATGATGTTTCTCCCTGCTGTCGGACTTTGCCAATCTTGTTGATTACAGGGAGCTAACAAGATCAAGTATAATGAGGTTTCAGACCTCCAATTGACTTTGGGTCAGGTAAACCAACTTTGGGTTGGTATGAGACTCTTTGTGAGTCCAATAGAGGTTTCAGACCTCTGGGCTGAATCTGTTAGCCGAGAATGATGTCTTTGTGACTAACCCAATTTTTTTTTGAAATAAAGAAGCCAACAAAGCAAGTTACGGCGTGATGACGCATGATGTTTGGATTGCACAGGTCAACCATTTCCATCATAGGAAGCTTAGGGAAGCTACTGAGATTGAACGACATGCTAAGAATCTCAATAGGGATGATGGTTGGAAGCTAAGTAAAAGCTGGACTCCAGCACTCTCTAAGTGACTTTTCCCTTGTTGCGTTAGGTTTTCCTTTGCTTTCAGTCTATGTTTTGTATATATTTTTAGGGTTTTATTTCCATTCCTTTTTCCTTTTTATCCTTGGTCTTCATTATTTTCCTTTTTAACCATTTTTTTCCTTATCTTTGTTTATATTATATTCCCCTTGATATTATCTTAAATATTATCCTATGTATTTTTATATAATATATTATCCTATGTTTTGTATTATCTTATATAATCACCTATGTATTATATTACAAATAATTAAATTTCTAATCTTACCAAATTATATATATATATATATATATATATATATATCAATAAATTTAATTAAAAATATTCAATATTACTCTCTAATAACTGATTAACTAATTCATTAATGGCTAATTCTCTGCTACCAACCTATCTTATGCATCCACACTATTTATTTGATAATATAGGTTGGCTTTTTTACCTCGTCCCGAGGATCAATCACATTAGTTGCTCCTAATACCTCCCGAGTAGCAATGATGCATCCACACTATTTATTTGATAAGATAGGTTGGCCTTTTCACTTCATCCTAAGCATGAACCACATTAGTTGCTACTAATACCTCCTGAGTAGCAATGATGCATCCACACTATTTATTTCACCTTGTCTTGAGGATGAACCACATTAGTTGGTTTGACCAAATCTTAATGATATGATTAATCGGAAAAGACATTTATCTATAATATTTAATATTTTTTAATAAATAATAATAATAATAAATTAAATGATTAATTAATATTATTATTTTATTAATTATTATTATTGTTTAATATTAATTAATTAATTTCTATTAAAAATTTATTATTAAATTAACATTATGAAATAATATAATCTATATAAAAATAATAATCTTTATATTTTTTAATAAATAATAATAATAATAATGATATTAAATTAAATTTATATTTATAATAATAATAATAAATAAATAAGAATAAAAATTATTATTTTAAAATGATTATAATAATATTTTATTAATATTATTATTAATTATTAATATAAATAATAATAATAATAATAATAATAATAATAATAGTCCATTAGTCTTGGATAGATGGTGATCATGTTCTATTTGACATTCCTTGATGTGAAGTTATGGGTTCAATTGATAAGAATATTAATTTTATGATTAATGTTTGATCTTAGACTTTTGTGATTCATATTGATTATGATCTTAGACAAAGGTGAGCAAAACAATATTTGATATTATAGAACAATTATTTATAAATATTTGTATATTAAAATAATAGAGAATATTTTAATAAAAAGGCAAAAAAAAAAATAAAAAAATAGAGGTTTTTCAACCACATTTAATAATGTGGTTAGGTTTATAATATTGACAATCTCAAGGGTTTATTAATCCCTTGGATTTATAATATTAATAATTTTGTGGGTTTATCAATCCCTTGGGTTTAAAGTATTAATTCTCAGATTTATAAATCCTAGGTTTATAATATTGACAATATTAAGGGTTTATTAATCCCTTGGATTTATAATATTAATAATCATGTGGGTTTATCAATCCCTTGGGTTTAAAGTATTAATTCCAGGATTTATAAATCTCTTGTATTTTTAATATTGCTTCTTTGTGTTTGTTGATCGCTTAGGTTTATAATATTTATCCTTTGGGTTTACTAATTTCTTAGGTTTAAAATATTAAATTTTTGAGTTTATTAGTCCCTTGAATTTATAATATTAATAATCCATTGAGTTTAAAATATTAATTCATAGGGTTTGTTAATCCCTTGGGTTTAAAATGTTTATTGTTAGGGTTTTTTAATCCAATGTGTTTTTAATATTGATTCCTTGGGTTTTAATCTTCTAAGTTTATAATATTTATCTCTAGGATTTACTATTAAACCTTTGGCTTTATTAGTTGCTTCTATTTATAATTTTAATAATTCTTTGGGTTTGTAATTTAATTTGTTTTTTGTTGACTTTAAAATATTATTTTCGAGAGATTATTAATATTTTAACATTAATATTTTAACATCAATATTTAAAATACAAAAGATTAATAAACCTTAGAAATTAATAAACCTAGAATTTAATATATGAGAGTTTAAACCCTATGGATTTTAATACTAAATATTAATATTTAAATTTTATAATATATTACTATTACATAAAATATATTATTATATTAATATTATATGATATTATTATTTTAAATTGTTATATATTATATATATTATTTCTAAGCAATAGTATAATATATTTTAGTTTAATATATAGTCTATATATAATTAATATTATTAATATACTTCAAATAAATGTATAAAATATATTGATAGTTATATTAATAAATATTTAATAATTATTGACAATAACATAATGATGTAGATAAATATATATTATTAATAATAATTAAATACTAATGTTATTATTATATTATATGTAAAATATATTATAGTTTTAAATATAACTATTAATATAAACAAAAAATTATGTAATGTTAATATTATATTAATATATAAAATAATGTTAATATAATATTTATAATTATATAAATAAAAATTAATACGACTATTATAATTTGTATAGTAATTAATAATAAAAAATAATTAACTTTATAATAAAGTATACTTACTAGTTATTAATATAATAAGTGGTCGATCTATTAATAATATTGGTAAATATAATTATTATATATATGTTTCATATATAATTTTATACCAAAATATACTTGTGCAAATAATAATAAATGTGAAAATCACTACCGTGATAAATAACTTCATACGTTTTCCAAAATAGAGTTATAACAAGTTAAGTAATTATGCCGTAATTATGTCGTAAGGCATCACTATTTGAAAACAACTTTCCTAAGTGTCTTTCTGTCATAATATGTGCCATTGGATTCTTTGTTAGACGATTCAATCATGCTCAACCATCGATTAGAATTTCCACCTGTTGGCAGTTGCCACGCAGTTGCAACTCCTCTAGCGATTCAAAATTTCCTGTATCTCCCGGGACAGGCATTTTGAGCATCCGCCTTCACACCCGTTCAAAGCGACAGATCTCACGCCCTCACAAGCTTCCAATTTTTGGAATCGCAGGTTGGAAGCGGTTATTTTTTCAAGTAGGATTGGGGACAATATCTCCATCCAGAGGAAAATAGCGAGTCTGTGGCTCAGTTAGTCAGTTGAGGAGATTGATTTATAGCTGAGGATAATCACATAGAACGCATTGTCCATAATTGAACCCATCTTTTGGCTGAAGGCTTCTGGTACGTCCGAATCGTCTGATTGAATGAGTGCTTTTAGATCTTGGCATCATTCCTTAACAAAATTTGAAGTTCTCCCATGGGTGATTTCCACTAGTGTAACTTCAAATTTTTGGAATCACAGGTTGGAAGTGGTTATTTTTTCAAGTAGGATTGGGGACAATAGCTCCATCCAGAGGAAAATAGCGAGTCATTGACTCAGCTGGTCAGTTGAGGAGATTGATTCATAGCTGAGGAGAATCGCACAGAATGCATTGTCCATTTAGATCTTGGCATCATTCCTTAAAAAAATTTGAAGTTTTCCCATGGGTGATTTCCACTGGTGTAGCTTCCAATTTTTGGAATCGCAGGTTGGAAGCGGTTATTTTTTCAAGTAGGATTAGGGACAATATCTCCATCCAGAGGAAAATAGCGAGTCTGTGGCTCAGTTGGTCAGTTGAGGAGATTGATTCATAGCTGAGGAGAATCGCACAGAACACATTTCCATACTTGAACCCATCTTTTGGCTGAAGGCTCCTGGTAAGTCTGAATTGTCTGATTGAATGAGTGCTTTTCGATCTTGGCATCATTCCTTAAAAAAAAATTGAAGTTCTCCCATGGGTGATTTCCACTGGTGTGTGGAGGAGATGCCCCAGATTTAGATTGCCCTGTTCTTCATTTGCCAGTTTTGGCTAATCGTTGGATCTGTCTAATCCACTGTCTCCCCTTCTATCCCTTTCTATCCCTGTATTATTATAAGTTGAGAAACGATCATGTAAGGTGAGCCAAAGATCTTGAAGAAGCAATTTGCAGTATCAATCATTTCTCTCAAATTAAAACTTACGTTTTTAACTCGTTCTAAATCTCTTGGTCCTTAATCATCAACTCTTGATTGTGTTATATGGTTCTCTATAATTATCTTAGTGTGAAATTCCAAAGGATTATTCTTTATTAAAACAAGCATAGGAATGTTGAGCTGTAGATCTAGCTTGCTCAATGCGGAAGCATTATCCTTCCAGCCTTGTGTGTGTCTTCAATTGGTAAAACATTTGCTGTTATTCTCAGTGTTAGTTTCCGCTGCAAGTTTGTTTAATAATGGATGAGCAAGTGCTTTAACACAATTTACTATCTCGGTGACACTGACACAAAACCTTGAACCAACTGTACCATCGATAACTCTATTGTTGTTGGTCACATCTATTTGATGATTTGTAGCACTTTACTTACTTTTGTTACTCTGAAATTTCAACCAGTGACTGAAAAGTCTGCAATAGTGCTGTTTTCATTAGCCTACGTTAGTTTATGCTTCATTTTTTTCAATGATTCCAGGGTCACAACCTATTCATCCATGCTTTGGCTGAAGCATGATTTAATCCTGAAGGATTCTCAGAAACTGCAAAAGCAACACAGTCAGGTTCTTTATAATTCCTAACCTTTTTGCAGCCTTCATCTTCTAACAAACTATTATAAGTTGAGAAACAATCATGTAAGGTGAGCCAAAGATGTTGAAGAAGCAATTTGCAGTATCAATCATTTATTTCAAATTAAAACTTACGTTTTTAACTCGTTCTGAATCTCTTGGTCGTTAATCATCAACTCTTGATTGTGTTATATGGTTCTCTATAATTATCTTAGCGTGAAATTCCAAAGGCTTATTCTTTATTAAAACAAGCATAGTAATGTTGAGCTGCAGATCTGGCTTGCTCAATGCAGAAGCATTATCCTTCCAGCCCTGTGTGTGTCTTCAATTGGTAAAACATTTGATGTTATTCTAAGTGTTAGTTTCCCCTGAAAGTTTGTTTAATAATGGATGAGCAAGTGCTTTAACACAATTTACTATCTCGGTGACATTGACACAAAACCTTCAACCAACCGTACCATCGATAGCTCTATTGCTGTTGGTCTCGTCTAGTTGATGATTTGTAGCACTTTACTTACTTTTGTTACTTTGAAATTTCAACCAGTGATTGAAAAGTATGCAATAGTCCTGTTTTCATCAGCCTACATTAGTTTATGCTTCATTTTTTCAATGATTCTAGGACCACAACCCATTCTTCCATGCTTTGGCTGAAGCATGATTTAATCCCGAAGGATTCTCAGAAACTGCAAAAGCAACACAACTGGGTTATTTATAATTCCTAACCTTTTTGCGGCCTTCATCTTCTAACAAACTATTATAAGTTGAGAAACGATCATGTAAGGTGAGCCAAAGATCTTGAAGAAGCAATTTGCAGTATCAATCATTTCTCTCAAATTAAAACTTGCATTTTTAACTCGTTCTGAATCTCTTGGTCGTTAATCATCGACTCTTGATTGTGTTATATGGTTCTCTATAATTATCTTAGCGTGAAATTCCAAAGGCTTATTATTTATTAAAACAAGCATAGTAATGTTCAGCTGCAGATCTGGCTTGCTCAATGCGGAAGCATTATCCTTCCAGCTCTATGTGTGTCTTCAATTGGTAAAACATTTGTTGTTATTCTTAGTGTTAGTTTCTGCTGCAAGTTTGTTAAATATCTGATGAGCAAGTGCTTTAACATGATTTACTATCTCGGTGACACTGACACAAAACCTTGAACCAACCGTACCATCGATAACTCTATTGCTGTTGGTCACGTCTAGTTGATGATTTGTAGCAATTTACTTACTTTTGTTACTCTGAAATTTCAACCAGTGACTGAAAAGTTTGCAACAGTCCTATTTTCATCAGCCTACATTAGTTTATGCTTCATTTTTTCAATGATTCTAGGGCCACAACCCATTCGTCCATGCTTTGGCTGAAGCATGATTTAATCCTGAAGGATTCTCAGAAACTGCAAAAGGAACACAACCAGGTTCTTTATAATTCCTAACATTTTTGCGGCCTTCATCTTCTAACAAACTACAAAATAATCTTTTGATTTGTTGTAGGGTAGAATTAAATGCTTAAAACATTCCTGGAAATGCCTAGTTGCATGGGGTATGGAATCCATGAACGTTAGTGCAAGGGTTCGACCTTTTACATTTTTCAACATGGATTCCCAATTTAAGTTATAACTTATAACACATTCAAATGATATTTGAGATTCACTCTCTATTGTTACATATTAATGGTAGGTCAAATGTAGATCATTGGGTGAAAATTGTGGATGAGGCTTGAACCCTTGGTGGGAAGATAGGAACATAAATGAATAATTTTATCTAAAGTAATTAGAAGTAAAAAAAAAATGTGAATGAACAATGAATGTGTAACATTGAGTTTGAATTGTAACATGGTGATATAATTTATATATGAAATAAACTATATTATGAAATAATTATGTATTGCCAAAATTAATTGTGGGTTATAGTTGATTTTATTATCAGACATATGACATTGTTTATTTACGTGAGGAATTATTGGAATCTCCAAACATGTAATGGTTTATCCATGAATCTCAAAGTACATATGAAGTGAAATAATGAATGGATTTAAATTTTTTAAAAGACAATGTGCAGGCATGCTAAACAAGTGGAATATGATATTTTGACTCTAGGGATAGTTGATGTGATAGCTTAATTTGCAGGAAACATGATATCATTTTTTTTAGTTTGGAGTTTGGATTTAGCCATCTTAGAGGTGCAAATAATTTGGAATTATATGACATTGTTTATTTATCTAGGAATTATGTGAATCTCCAAGCATGTAATGGTTCATCCATGAATCTCAGAGTACATATGAAATGAAATAATAAATGGATTTAAATTTTTGAAAAACAATGTGTAGGTATGCTAATCAAGTGGAATCTGATAGTTTACATGCTAGAGACTTCCAAATTTCTCTATATTACCTTAAAATTTCTTGTAAATAAGAATATCTATTCTTTAATCTAATGAGATCAAAAAACACTTTTAAATAAATAAAATTGCATAAAATTTTTGCTTCTATTTTCTATGTTATTCTTTTCTACATTCTCACCAACATATGATGCAATGACTAGTTATATCCATGAGCAAATTTAAAAATAAAGGTGAAAAGCATGAAGAGAAAGAGTCAGTGTGAACGGTAAAATAAAGGAGGACGATTCCTTGCTGCAGCCATGCTGGATTTGCATTGGGAGTGGATTTGAAAGATGTTGTTGAGTGACCTTTATAATTGGGACTTATGTCTTTCTTATCACATCAAGGTTAAGTTTGTGCCTTGCAGTAAAGCAGCGGGGGTCGAACAGGAGCCACTGGAGTTGCTGTTGCCTGTCTCGCTACTGTCCATCCTAATGCAACAACCGCCATTTAAACACAGACTCGGGAGTACCTTTCGGTATTCAATCGTGATGGAGTAAACGGTGGAGATTCAACCATGTTTGTAGGCTTATCATCTTCATCTGCACAGAATCGTGATGGAGTAAACGGTGCCAATGCCTTACATTCTAGGCGGTGCGCTTCATAGGAATGGTGAAGCCAATGGCTGCTTTAGCAGTGCCAGCGTTTGCCGTCTTCCTCTCATATCTCATATCTCCGGGTGAGGAGTTGTTTTAATGGTACTTAAATCAGTGAAACAGTTCAGAACTGCTCTTCGGAATGCCTCTCCATCTCGGTATGTGGATGGATGTCATGGTTAAGCTCTGATGATAGTAAGAAAGTATTGGTGATTGCAATGGTTGATGTAGATATAGATTTGGATGGTTAGCTATGAATTATACGGATGGTATTGAGGTTTGTATGATAGTTATTTTCATACTTATTGCCATCTATATTCTTATTGCTATTTACAATCAACATAAGTTTGATGATTAGCCCGGTGGAGTATAGGCAACATCATCTTTCTTCATTACAGGAATCATTAGAGGATTCAAGTGCTTACGAATCTGAGCGGACAACACGATGGTATGCTTTATGGTGTAAGTGGGTTGACACCTTTATCATATCCAGAAGCTGCAAGAGTTTTGGATTTCGTTTATGTGAAAGGTGGTGGGCTTTTCCTAGTTGTTATTGTTGTTGTTGCTGCCATTTTTAATGGTAATTCTGATTTCGACTGGTTTTTCCGGTGGGTTCATACGGGGTTATTATTATCGGTGATCGCCTCTTGGCTATTTTCAAATTTTCCGGGGATGTCAGAGATGAGGTTTTATTCCTCTGGGCATCTAGTGATGTACATGTATTCTGATGTTGGACTGATTGGTTGGTGGGGAGGTGTTAATATTATTATACTTTAATGGATGGTCAAACAAGATAGGGATATGAGAATATCTAATTGTACAAGTATAATAATTGTCTGCATCCTCGACGGCTATAATAGTTTCTATCCTCTTCTCGAGATTCTCATGCATACTAATCTTCATTAGTGGATAGTGATGGTTACTAAATATGGGTCGTCAGATTGATTTGGGATCGGATGTACAAATCATCGGGTGGATTAATCTCTCCTCATTGGGATTGCTCTTCCATTACTATATGAACCTTTTTTATCCTTAGTATATTGTAGTGGCGGCTTTCTGATTCCATCAGTATTTCTATTATCTGACAAATCTGAGATTGGATTGACATATCGGGATTGTGTTAGTTAGCTGATTAATTGGGGGGGTATCCTTGGGATTATACTTACCTCTTTCGGATCCTTTTTTCCTTTTATTATATACCCTCTTCTAGTTATGTCAAGTAGGGTATGCTGAAATGGCGGCTCTGTATATCTGTTACCTGACATTTCAGTAATTGGGTTGGCTTACTGGATTGAGTTAGTCCTTAGATTACCTTGGATTAGTTTTCTTGGTTTTCTCTTCGCATCTGTAGGATAGGCCACACTGCGCTTCTTCGTTCATCTCAATGCCTTTAATTTCCCTAGGTGATAGATTCATGACATAGTTTGATGCGTCAAATACTCCAGGTGTAATTGATATTGCACATAATCCAGGTGTACCTGTCATTTTGGATCTTTGTTATATTTTTTTACAGTGACGGAACACTGCCATTTCAGGAGTACTACAGCTGGAACTGAACTACTGCCAAGAAGACCTCACACACCGGAAATTTCCCTGAGTTGACAGTAAATGTGATGGATAATTCAAAATTAAGGCCGAATTTGGATAAACAATTACCCGAACCTGAGATTGATAATCTTATCATTCGAAGTGCTTTTGAAAACAATCAGCTGGATTCTACCATCTCCCAAGAATGCTGTAAAAGGAATTTACGTAGAAGACCTCGCAAGAATGAGAAGAACTATTATAAACAAAGGATGGAGATAAAAGAAGTTTTCCTGGACTATGAAGACCTGTATGGGAGGGTTTCAAGCTTGCAGAAACGTGCGGTTATAGGCCGTTGGATGTTTCCCGACAATTGCGATTTTGACACAGCGGCATGGATCAAACAATACTGGAGTCCCATCATTGGATATGCCCCTAAGGTAAGTATTTTGATCAATGGCTGGTTCTCCTTTCACTTTATGGACCAGAGTGATGTTTTTAAAATCACCAGCAAGATGTGGGTTAGAGGACGAAGTTATCTGCAGTTGGTGCCGTGGTATTTGGGTTTTAACCCAGTAATGGGGGCGCCATGTAGCAGGATCGTAAGGGTAAAGCTATCGAGCTTGCCACTTGAATTTTGGACCCTAAAAGATTTGAGACAAATTGGAGACTCCATTGGCTCTACCAAGTATATTGACCCAAGCATTTTAGGAACAAGTGACAAGAGAATTGCATGGCTGCTTGCGGAGGTTGATTATATGGGTGGATTGCCTGGGGACGTTGATTTATTATGGGGGGGTAGAAGGCACAGACAATGTATTGATTTCTGGGGTATCCCCTTTAGATGTCTTATTTCTCACAAAACTGGGCATCTTAGGGAACACTGTCCTTTCCGCCTTCGTATGGAATGATCGGTTGGGGCTGTCACTAACAAATATGGTAGCGAAACGTTCTCTTGGTCTTTGATAGGCAGAACCTGATCAAGCGACTACGGGTACTCTAGAGTGGCTTCACATCGGAGTATTTCACACTCCTTGTTACATAGAAATTTGTCACCGTCCCTACCATTCCCCATCCCGCACATTGGAGGGCCCATTATGTGACCTGTGAGCAATGTCATGCCTTGAAACCACTATCATTGCATTCCTCTAAATATGAGCTTCAATTGCCCTGAAGACATCTCCTTGCAAAAAACCATAAAAACATCCCTTTTTGCATTGGCGCGGGTAGCCAGTTCATCACGCACGCCAATGAGGAAAATCCTACAAAGAGGCCGCGCCAACTGGCGCTCTGTCCCAGAGTCACAGTCGCGCAAGCCAATTTAAGGAGTGTTTTTTAAATAATAATGGCGGAAGTTTCATTTCAACAGACTCAGAAACTGCTATCTATCTTGAGTTGGGAGGTTTGGCTCCGGGAGTTCCATGAAAGGGAAGTGGTTTTCCACCTCTCATGGAAGCTTCCTTGAAGATAGGGCCAATCCCACGATTATAGGGATCCCAACTCCCTTCCTCCATCTATAAAAGCTTGCCCATTGCCATTGCAAGCTAGTCTTGAAGTGCCTAAGCTTTGAATCTCCAAATTCCCAAGAGCCTTCATGCTGCAAGAGCCCTCATTCTTCCCTTAAGGCCGACTCAAGCAAGGAGACTATCATCGAGAGACTCTAGAGAGGCTTGTCCCTTCCCTGGCGAGCTTTGCGAGACGTGAATGACTGGAGACCCTTCCGAAGGAGACCGCAGCATCAGAACATTGGTTGTACTCTCTTTCGATTGCTTATTAATGAATGACTAATGGTTATGGTTCCACTCTGTTTTTCACTTATGATAATGATGAGTTATATCCTTTCTGACTAATATATAGTTGTGTATTCTGGATTTTATGCTTGTATTCGTGTTGTTTCTTGCATGTGCAGGTGTCCATTCACGGAGATCGTGGGGATCGTGATCTGCCGAGGCTGAGGAACGGGAACGCTGTCTCTTCTACGAATCATAGCACTAGACTCCAGGTAGGCCTCCATTGTTGGCTTATTTATTCGCAATTAGGAACTTGCACTGTAGCATTTGATGATTGTTGCTAGACCCCTGCTGGGCTAGTAGGGATCGCCTCTGTCCGCAGAGGGGATTTACCTCCTCAACCATTTGGCGACTCAACTGGGGATCGTCTACTTTTCACTGTCTCGTTTGGGCTGTATCGTTTTGATTGTTTTATGATTTTCCTTGCTTTGTTAGCCTTCTGAGTTGGGTTCTTTTGCTGTTTTTGTTTCTTGGTTTGCTTAGTTTACATTGATCTGCTTCTGGAGTAGTTATTTTTTATTTTTTGGTCGAGAAACCTACCGCGCACTTTTTTAGCTCGACAATGTACAATTGGCGCATGTTGCATTTATAGCCCGCGCCCAATTGTCAAGCGCCAGCTACAACCTCTGCTGGCCACGCTACTCCCAGAACAGGCATTAGGGCTTGCCTGCCTTTTGATTTCTTGTGCCCGGTCGCGTTTTTCTTTAGCTTTTCTAAACACCCGAGTGTTTTGGAGTCCTATTTTATCGGGAATTTGCCTTCGTCCTTTTGGTTGTTTGCTTTTTCCATCGATTTCATTGCCGTAGTTCCCAGGGCACAGAACTACATTAGGTACGAGCCCTCCTTAGGGGCTATGGTGTTTCGTTAGTCCAAACACCTCTCGCTGCTCCTCCGCTTTTCTTAGTGGCTATCCACCATTTCGCTACATTTTTGGGTGATTACTTTCTTCATTCAAACTTCGCCAGTCTTGCTTTGGACCTAGATCACATGGTCCATTGGAGCCTTTGAGAATTTTTCTCGGTTTTGAGAGACTTTGGTCGATTTGAGATCTGATTGTTGGTGTCATTGAGTGAAATTTGTTTTTTTTTCTCTCTTAATATCGTTTCTCAAGTTGTTCCGTTTTTTTTCGGTTTGTTTAGTGCATCTAGCCATCAAACATTGAAAATTAAAAAAAAAAATCTCTTTTGCTTTTGGTTGATTAGTGAAAATTGTAATCTTTTCGATTTTACTAGTAATTAGTGATTTGAATGAAAATTTTTCAATTTCATTAGTTGCATTAGAGATATCATTGTTTGCCTTCCGATCATTTTGTTTGTGTAAAAGCTCTCAACTCTTTTGTAGCTAGTTTTCATCGAACAAAATGATGTATTGTGGCATGTAGCTTTGCATTTAGGAATTTTTGAGACCACACATTCGTTAGGGCCTGAAAACTGAAACGGAATTGAAGATTCAACTTAAATCTACTCAATTTACACTACAACATTGAAATCTAACTGTATTACTTTAGTGTTCAGCAGACTTGTTCCTATTGCCTTTTAAACCTAGTAGCTATCGTTCGCCTTTTGGCTTTAGACAGCGCTAGTACGGACTTGTGCTCCCCGTACCGTCGCGTATATAAAGGGAGACCCCTCTAGGTTTCAATCCTTTATCCATGGGAAGTCGATTTTGCCGCCCTATACCCGTGATACACTGAACACAGCATTCAGGGAGATTTCCTGCACGTACGGAAAGTCCTTGGTCGATTTCTTTTTCATTATTGAAACCAAGGTGTATATTGCAGTTCACGGTTATTTGGTACACCCTTTTGCCTAGTATTCCTGAGCAGTCATTTGGTCTTTTCTAACTCCCTAAATTTGAAAAGATTTCCAAGCGCTTGTCCTTTCACGCTTGTGTCCAATCTGAAAGATATAGAGTCACCTTTTTATCGTTTCTCGACTCTTAAAACATGAAACAGTGAAGTTTCTTATTTTTCATTATGGTAAAAATTAATCACCCATGATTACACGCCCTGTTAGATTTTGCTTGTTGACCGTTTGATCGTGTGTCTTGACTCTTTTTCAGCCCATGTGTGGTTTTGAGTCTTGATGGCAACTTTTCCAGAGTTTACCAACCAAGGAATCCCCTCAGAAGGGAATCCTGGTCATTTTCCTCCTTTTGAGAATGTTGGTGCTCCTTACATGGCAACGTTGTCCCTTCCTAGGTTAACTTTTGGGTTGCCTGTTTGGTTGTTTTCAACCTCTGTGGTCGCAAATGTCTCCACTACTGTTCAATCAGTTTCTCCACCTGGACAACACCATGTTGATTCCAAGGTGGACCTCTCCCCTTATTTGCCTGTTTCTGCATCCTCCTCTTCTACTTCGCCTGGTGAAAGCCTGGATTCAAGTAATCAGGTGGCTAAGAAGAAGAAGAAGAAGACAAAGAAGAAGAAGTCTGATAAGTGAGAGGCTAAAAGTACAGCCACTGTTTCTGAAATATCTTCTCTTGATAAACCTTCCAACCCTCCACGGAAAGTCAAGTTCCCTTGCATGTTGTGCACAGGAGACCATCTTCTTCGAAACTGCCCTGGCATTCCCAAGGTACTCGAAGTATGGTCCAACGGTTGCCCGTCATTGCCTTTGGCTTCCGGGAGTCAGGTTGGGGGCACGTCTTCAGCTGCTGCTGTTAAGAGTCCTAAGAAGCAGGGTAAGATTACCAATCCCTGTAAGTTGTGTGAAGAGCATCATGCCATTCACCTTTGTCCTTATATGGATGAAGCCAAGTGAGTTTTGGACGACTCAACTGTTTCTACACCATGCCTCCCGGCTGGTTATAAACAGCTTTCTTTGAGTCCTCCACTAGTTGATCCTACGATTGGTCAAGAGTCATCCTTGGTCGATCCCACTCCTCCAGAAATTCAAATTCACGAATCCGTCCCTGACCAACCATTGGTC
The DNA here is from genome assembly GCA_034641835.2 of Pinus albicaulis. NCBI lineage: Eukaryota > Viridiplantae > Streptophyta > Pinopsida > Pinales > Pinaceae > Pinus > Pinus albicaulis. The sequence goes on along the minus strand of CM076575.1, from coordinate 1,946,402,004 downwards.
ATAGGATCGGTTGAACTGGCCCCGTCCACAATGCACCAGGTATTTTCTGTCGAGAGTGGATCTCACACCCCCCGTGTCCTTCTAATTTCTTCAGATTCTTCAGACTTGGAGAAAGATTCTCCTGTCCCTGTACTTCAAGAAGTTGCTCCTCTGCCTCCCATGATGGAGGCTCCGGAGGATATCCCTCTTGCCTTCGAGATGGAGGTTATGGAGAATGCTCCTTCTTCCGTAACACTAGGAGAATACCTTCTCGGTTCGATGGTATCCCCTCCGAGTAGTCTGGTTGCCTCCTTTGATTGGAGTCGATTTGCAGGATTCTGCCTTCCGTCTTACGTGCCTTTCGAGATCACAGTACAAGCTCTTGGTCTGGTCGTACCCAGCACCATTATAGACGAAGGTGCCTCTATTAGTATTCTATCCTCAACTACCTGGCAATCTTTCGGTTCACCGCCGCTTGCGCCTGTTACGCAGAATCTATTGACTTTTAACAGAAGGAAGAGTCAATCGTTGGGGATCCTTTCAAGGTTACCAGTTACTTTGGGAGGTAAAACCATCCATATGGACGTGATGGTCATTCCAGGCCCCTTGGATTTCAATCTGCTCCTGGGGCGCGATTACACCTATGCCATGGGAGTGCTTGTCTCCTCCCTTTTTCGTGTGGCCTATTTTCCACATGAAGGACGGATCGCGACCATTGACCAGCTTTCATTCTTTGGTCCTAATGTGGCAACTGGTCCACCATCACCCCCTCCGGGTTTTTATCCACCCGTTGTATCTGCTCCACCGCAGGTTAACTATGTGTCTACCTACCCTGTACCTGCACTCAGTGATAACGCCGTCGTGCATAGTGTACTGGGGGCATTAGGTCCTGACTTCCAGGATGTTTTCCTTCCATCGGGAGTGGAACTCTTGGAAGCACCGCCTTCTTGTTCATTTTGATGTAAGTCGGTTAGAGCACGGTTTCCTCCCTGTGTCAAGCCCTTTAAAAAATGAAACTAGGTTCTTGGAGCATAGTTCCTCCACTTGTGTCGAGCTCCTAAAAAACAATGAAACAAGTTGTTTGAGGATAGTTCTTTTAAGTGTGTCAAACTTGTTAAAATAATGAAACATGAGCATGTTCAACTCACTTTTTTTTTTGAACCTTCACTCCATTTTCAATGGACTAAAGCTTGGGGGGCATGCACCTCGAATTGAGACACCATGCTGGGGGGCATGCCCATCTTCCTCATTTCAAGCATAGTTTGCATATGTTTGTGTTTATGTGTGCTTTTAAGCTTGCATAAAAATGAAATGTGTGAGTAGATACATTGTGTAAATACATTTCGCATTGGGTCGTTTGTTATGTAACTGATACATTAGATTACATTTGTATTATACATTTGCATGACATATAGAAAACATCATCACATGTAAAAGATCCATCCAAAATATTCATATGTATATATATATATATATATATATATATATATATATATATATATCTGTGTGTGTCGAAATGTTTGCACAGTGTGCGTCACATAAAATAAAAAATATACATAATCGTCTTAAATACATCCGGAGACGATATGTCTCTCAAAAAATATGTGTGGTAAAAGCCCTAAGAGTCTAATCCGCATGGTGTTCATGATAACATGTAACTGCATGCACTAAGCATCTCAGAAGTTGGTGGATTCGACTAGGTACTCCCACCGTATGTCGCTGGTACGCCATCGATACATCCGCCAGCCGAGCATAGTCCAGGATCCCTCGGGCAATACCCTCGAGATTATGGATCAACTCCTCCCCTCCTGTGCCCTCTGCCTAAGGATCAAGGGTGAGAAGAGTCCTCCACGCGATTGGAGACATACCGGCTGGTCTCTTGGGGCCCACATCTGCATACATATAAAATGTGTTAAGACGAATGTGTATTAATGAAAAAAAAATCATAAAACAAAAAAATCAAAAAATGAGGTCATACCCAACTCCTCGTCCCAATAATCTCCTTCTGGCAGTGGGAGATCTGGGTCTCCGGTGAAATCAGTTCCTGCATATGGCTAGTCCTCCACTACGATCAACTGGCACCGCAACCACCCAAAAAACTCCGGCCTCCATGACATCTGTTGGCCTCCTCTAGCTCTGGGCATTAGTGCTGCCCAGCGAGCCATTCTTGGCTCTCGTGGAATTGGCTCAGCTACGATGGCCCCTTGGCCTTGGAAGATTGGTAATCATTCTAGAATAAATGATACTAGGATGGAACCATAGCCAAACTGTTTCAGTTTGGCTTGCTTGCACTTCGTGAGTTGTCTCTTCATGTTTATTGTTACTGTTGTAGCCCAGTCAAACAAAAGTGGAGTCATGCACTCTGAGGCCAGCAGGAGTTGGGCCTTCGTGGCCTCGTGCGGTGCCTATGACCCTGCAGCCCACGTGATGGTATGTAGTACTACCCTCAGTGCCAGATCGGGGATGGTGTGGATATCCACCTTTTTACTCCCTGATCCCATTTGTGCCCTTAGGCACACTCGTGCCATCACTTCCTCCATCTTCTCACCGGATGGTCTACTCCCAGTCAAGATGGGCACTGGACCTCTGCGAGACAGTCTGGTTATAAAATACACATCAAAGACCTCCAGTTCCAACACCTGGTCTCGTAACTTGAACACTTGTTCCTGTTCATCCCAAATATTGATCAGATACTGGAGGAGCTCAGGCTGAGCTCATAAACAGGGTGTTAGGAAGAACTTCTTTAGCCCACAGTTTATGAGGGCATTCATGCAAGCCTCATTTTCTATGGCATGTTCATCCTCTTCTCCATGCTCTCTTTCTTTCCACTCAATCACCATTTTTCTTGATTTCCTACATCCACATGGTCACAAACCCTTAATTAGATCTCTGTTAGGCTTCAAAATTCATTCAAATTGGTTAAAATCTTGAATTTTTAGGCGGAAATTTGGGTTCGGCCGCTGGCGCGGCTGTTTTGTGAATAGTCACGCCAGGTGGCACGAGGCCTTTATGTATAAAAGCCCATTGGCGCGGGTCCATGCCCGATACCCACGCCAATGAGCGCAACCCTAAAAATTTAAAGAGTGGCCACAGAAGTCTGATACATGAGGGAAAAATATTAAAAAGTGGATTGAAATGAAGTACAGGGAAGTGCCTCTTACCTATAACAGACGAGAATCTGAATGGTAAACTGGATCTGTCGCAATCACCATCAGAAGTTTTGCACACCAAATGGACCACTGCTGCTTTTCACCAAGGTAAATAGTAAATGTAATTTTGTTTTTTACCATTTTGGCATATTTATAACTTTTTCGACACAGGATAGGTTTTAAAAGTTATTTTTCTCAAATATTTTATATGTTATGTCGAAAATGGGTTTTACACTTGCTTGGTATGTGCAGCAACAGGTCTTTCCACGACTTTAACGGTGAAAACTAGTTGTATTTTTCGGACTCGGTAAATACACAAAAAGTCACTTTGGAGTCATCTTTCAGCTCTTTTCTAACTCTGTAAACATGAAAATATTGTCGAGGCCCTTTTCGTTTCGATCTCGTTAAAATGGAAACGAATCGACATCTACCCAGTATACGTTTACCCCTTTTTCGGGCTGGGATAGATTGATTACAAAAAAGGAATACCCTAGCCTATTGCGACTAGGAGGTTTTCTCGGATATCGTTTTCTACCTTTTCAGATCTGAGGAACTATTTACGAAAAGGGACCTTTGGAGTTTACTTTTCTGCTGTCTTTTCAAACTCTCTAAACATGAAAAGACGCCGAGTTCTTCCTTTGTCAGACTCGTTAAACCCTGATGACATCGGATTCAGTCGAAATGACATTCTCCGAGTTCCTCCTTCCTAGGGATCGTTAAATGTACTGGGATGGATTCGCCCGAAGGGCGGGTTTATATTACAAGAATATGCTATCCCCTTCAAGCTTGTTATCAAAAATAATTGGGGTACTCGCCAGAAATGGTGGGGGAAAAATGGAACCATCATCATTGTCGTGTCGGCAGTATGTCACTCTTGAACATGGCACTTGTTTTCATTCGTGTCAGGTTGGGGACATCTCATCTTGTTTTTTCACTTGCTTCCACAGGTTTGGGTGATCCTTTTTTACCTCTCCTCTGCTCATTGCCACGTCACCATGACCTCTGATCCGTTGATGTCAAATACTGCCAAAACCACTATTTGTGCCGTTATATGTTCAAGAGAAGTTGACCTCTACGAATATCAACCTTCCTCTGATTCTCATATGGTCCTGATTCACAAAAAAACATCATGTTCCTCTATCTCATGTCGATGATGTGGGAAACATTATGGCCCACCTTCGATCAAGGTCACCTCCTGTCGACTTCAGCTCATTATCCAGGAAGCTGATCTAGAGACTCCTTTATGGTACCTTGGAGCCTGCATGCCTCAATGGCAGGTTCGTCGCATTCGACGAGAGGTTTTCATCATTGGCCTCCGATTGAGTGATTCTATGGGTGTTCGATGCCAGCTCATTGATTCACATGCTGTAGATTGTACCTGTAGTACCTTGAGGGCCATCGTCATTATTGGTGGTTCCTCTCACGTCTGTTAACAGCTCTCATCATTGGCTGGTAATCAGGCGATGTTCTTGCATGTTCAACTTCAGCTCACATATTCGCATGCTTGAACTTGTACTTTGTTCGGGTCGAGATGGAGCGCAAGACCCTGGATTGTGTCTGTTGTAATCCAGGCTGCAATATTTTGGATTATTATGATTATTTACATGACTTATTCAATGGATGGCTGCGACCATACCTGAGTCTATTTATTGATCCTCACTGGATGGTTGCGCCCATACCCTGGATCTGGATTATAGTATACTCTGTTTTGGATGGCTGCGCCCATACCACATATACATCATGTACTTGAGATATCAGTTGTATTTCTCCACACAGGTTTTCCGACGGCGGAGCTTCAGTTGGACATGTTATCGTAAAGCATTTCACCCCTCTCTCTCTCTCAGGCCTCATGCTTTAGGGGGCATCTGTTACACAGTAATTTGTCACTGTCCCTACCATTCCCTGTCCCGCACATTGGAGGGCCCATTATGTGACCTGTGAGCAATGTCGTGCCTTGAAACCATTATCATTGCATTCCTCTAAACATGAGCTTCAGTTGCCCTAAAGACACCTCCTTGCAAAAAACCATAAAAACATCCCTTTTTGCATTGGCGCGGGTAGCCAGTTCATCACGCGCGCCAATGAGGAAAATCCTACAAAGAGGCCACGCCAACTAGCGCTCTATCCCAGAGTCGCAATCGCGCCAGCCAATTTAAGGAGTGTTTTTTAAATAATAATGGCAGAAGTTTCATTTCAACAGACTCAGAAACTGCTATCTATCTTGAGTTGGGAGATTTGGCTCCGGGAGTTCCATGAAAGGGAAGTGGTTTTCCACCTCTCATGGAAGCTTCCTTGAAGATAGGGCCAATCCCATGATTATAGGGATCCCAACTCCCCTTCCTCCATCTATAAAAGCTTGCCCATTGCCATTGCAAGCTAGTCTTGAAGTGCCTAAGCTTTGAATCTTCAAATTCCCAAGAGCCTTCATGCTACAAGAGCCCTCATTCTTCCCTTAAGGCCAACTCGAGCAAGGAGACTATCGTTGAGAGACTCTAAGAGAGGCTTGTCCCATCCCTGGTAGGATTTGTGAGACGTGCACGACTGGAGACCCCTCTCAAGGAGACCTCAGCGTCAGAACATTGGTTGTACTCTCTTTCGATTGCTTATTAATGAATGACTACTGGTTATGGTTCCACTCTGTTTTTCACTTATGATAATGATGATTTATATCCTTTCTGACTGATATATAGTTTTGTATTTTGGATTTTATGCTTGTATTCGTGTTGTTTCTTGCATGTGCAGGTGTCCATCCACGGAGATCGTGGGGATCGTGATCTGCCGAGGCTGAGGAACAGGAACGCTATCTCTTCTACGAATCATAGCACTAGACTCCAGGTAGGCCTCCATCGTTGGTCTGTTTATTCGCAATTAGGAACTTGCACTATAGCATTTGATGATTGTTGCTAGACCTGTGCTGGGCTAGTATGGATTGCCTCTGTCCGCAAAGGGGATTTACCTCCTCAACAATCTCAAAAAAAATATTGTTTCATCTCGAATGAAATCCACATATCTCTATAATTGTTTGAACTTCCTTCCATAATATTACATACACATGTTCCCCAATTTCAGTTCAAATAATTATCTCATCTTCCTTTCCTGATATCTCTCAGAGAACTACTTTTGTTAGAAATACTCCTTAAACTTTTGCCTTGTCAATGATTTATCATTTATGTGTTTGACCTTTTTTATTTTCTCCCACCATAGATTGGCCTTGCCTTCAAGGTGTTATATATTGATTTGGTCTTCCAAATTCAAACAATAATTCAACATTTGTAAATATTATTGCATCTCCAACACCGAGGCTTTTCCTTCTTCACCCTTTTATTTTCTCCATTAAAAGTGGGAGGTTTGTTCATTCATAAGTATCCCTATAGGTTGTCCCTATTAGACTTCATTTTCTAGGATATTTGGTTTGGTGACACTAGGACTACTATATGACTTTGTGGTATTGAAATCCCTCTTTTGTATCTTCCTTTCTGCATGCAAATATTTTCGGTCATTGCTCTTAGTTTTCCTTGAACTACCAGCACACTTTGCACCAAATCTATATTCTGTATCCTATTGGTTGTGCTGAAACTGCCAACATTCAAGGGATCTCCTTGATTTTAAGTCCTAATTAGACCTCATACCATTTTGTGTAGCAGTCCCATCTGGAATATGACCCCCTTGCTGAAATTGGGGGTTTGAGTGGAATGCCTTGGCTGTAATAACGCATTGAATGATTTACTTGTGACTTTGGGAAAAATAGTGTGTGACTCTCCAGAGGGTCAAGTGGGATGCAAGAAGGTTCTAACATGAAAAAGGGAAAATTTAGTGATCCCCTTAGAAGCCTATAATAGTATGCATCTTGAAAGGAATACATGAGCGTAAAATAGATCATAATTTAGCATGTAAAATAGTTCACAAGTTAACGATGACGTATATACACAACCACACACATTCAATAATATTCATACTAATGTAAAGAACATATTTCATAATCTTTACTGTAAATTAAATAACATATATTGAAACACAACAAGAATATTCCTACTATATTCACAACATATCCAATAAAACGTGTCAACTCTGAGCTTTTATTAAATTGAAAGTCCCAAGCATACATATACAATTGACTAACCGCTAGCCCCAATAGTGAAACATGATGCCAACACCGACTCCTCCAAAAAAATACACTCTCTCTATGCTACGGAGTAGCTAAGGCTTTCAACAAAACTCCCAAGCTTCTGATCTCAGGCCAAAATCCCAACCAAAAGCCCTTTACATGACCCATGAGGGTATATTTATAACAAAATGGGTGACTATTCATCTCCCTTTGTGACTCTGTTACTACCCTCATGATTTTTTTTGCTTCCTACAACCATGACCTTTGGATTTCATTAGAAATTACTCTTCACATTCCACAACTTGCACTTGGAATTTGACTAATTAATTACAAAAGAATATTACAATATAACTCAAACCCATATAAGAAAAAATAGGGTAGAGTCAACTAGGAAACCTAATAAGAAAATGCATAAGGGGATTTTTGAGGCCTAAAATGGGCCTCCTAAGGAAATTATAAAATAATAGTGGAAATAATAAAAAAATATTACATTACATCATCAAATTTTAGAGGGAAAAGAGAAAAAACTATTTTTTCAACTCGTATTTTCAACTTATCTCCCTGTGATATTCCCAAATTTTCACTTGATATTTGGAATATTAGAGTTCTTAATTTTCTTAATGAATTAAGTAAATAAAAGGGTGAAGGGACCCATAATCCTCAAGATGAATAAATATCCACTTTTTATGTGTGAATGTGGATTAATTAAGCCTAGATCTACATAAAGGAGGTAGTGGAGCCACTAATAATGTGAATGGATTGGAGATCATTTCTCATTAATGAGATAGATCATCGAGGTTGAAGCAGTCAACTATGATCATGGAAGGCATCTAATGAAAGATCATAGAGCATTCATGATAAAGTGATGGAGGAAGTGGTGCAATTAATGTACACATGATGGAGAGGGTGTACAATGCATCTAGACATGATGGAGGACTTGGAGAGACAACAGTCAAACATGGAGGATTATGTCCACATGCACAACGCAGTTTAGAGGTGGGCCAAGGCATGGGAAGGCTCATAAACTATATAAAGGAGATGAAGACAACAATGAAGGCAGGCTATTGAATATATATTTTGGGTTTTGTTTAGATCTGGAATTGTCATGTGACATTCCTGCTTTCTTGGGCTGTTTAGCAAAGATTGCAAGTGTTGTTTAGCACAAGGTGTTCCTAGTCAGGAATCCATCCTCTTTCATTGAGTGATCTCTTGGAAGAGGGTTGTACTTCATTCTACATCAGGTATTGGTGCCACTTATTATTTCCATCATTTGCAGAACATATACCTTTAGGAATTACGCAATTTCTGAATATCGGTTTAGAAGGTGGAGGTTGTCTTAAGTATTTTAGCTGGAGAACCAGTGCAAGTTTATTCCTATCACATTAGGCTTGAATATCAGCATTCCCGGGGCTTCATTTCATATCTTGCATCAGGCCAAACATTATTTACCTCCTATCAGTAGTAGTCCCATCAAGGATTACATAGTCCATCATTGCAAATCCAAAGGAGGAATGAAGTTACTAGTATTTTAGCTAGTAATTCTATGAGGGATCATCCCCTCACCTTTCCATCCCTATTTGCATCAGCCTGGAGACTATTGCAGTATATTTTAGTAGGCATAGAGCCTCTCCCTCTTTTACATCATAGTTTCTGTAGCAACTTCATATTCAGTTGCTTCACTTGAAGGAGGAAGAAGAGGAGACAATATCTCAACCTTTTAACTTGTAGATCTGAAGGAGGGATCAGCCCTCAAAGCTCATATTTTTTTGTAGAACATATTGCAGCCATCTTTGGATCAGATCTAGCTTCAAATCTATATAACCCGGCGGTCAAATGATCAAATCCTAGGAAGGTGAGTTTTCAAAGTTGTAGATCTAGAAAATCATTTCTGGGCTATCTTGGGTTCCCATCACATTGGCTAGATCTTGAATCTTTGCATCATCAGAGCTCCTGAGCTTCCTAGATCTTCATTTCCTTTTGCAGTAGTTCATGTATATCTTCAGAAAAAGGGACAACGTAGTATTTCTTCCCATAATCTCACCATTTACGAAGTGCTAGTTGTAGCATCATTGCGGGGTGATTCTAGGCCATCTCTTGGGCTGGATCTACTCATCTTTTGCTCATTGTGTACCTGAATCATCTCCATATAATAAAATGGCTCAACTTCTTTGTATGTTCTAATGTTTTCTCTAGATTATTGTTTACTTAGTTTCAGTTCTTATATTGTGTTTAAGTATTACTACATTCTCCCTTTTGGGATACTACGGTGGTATCAGAGTATGACCTTTGGCTCAGCTTGTGGACACTTCATATTTTGCATCAAAAGAAGAAGCAGATAGATGAGATATATCATGAAGGAGGATTATAGTCTTTCCACTTTTCTCTTTAGATCCATGCAAGATCTCTCCAAGGAGTTCAATCAAATGAAGAAGGAAAGGCAAAAAGAAGATCCAAGAAGAAGATTTGATGAGGAAGGTCCAAGCACTCCCTATCAGTAGAAAATAAGACCAGGGAATCATAGATCTCCTCATAGATATACTATGCGCACTTTATTTGAAGGAGGTGAGAGGAATAAAAATGAATAAAGAATAAAACCTGAGACTCATGAGACTCTCAGTCTATATCTTGAAGAGTAAAAAGCACAGTCTATAGCATTCAAATAAATTCTAACTCTCCAAGAATTCTTTGAACTCAAGGAATAAAGAAGATCTTATAGCAGCAATAGAAGAAAGAGGCTCAATAGATTTATTTTCCTACATTTGATGGATCTTCCTCAAGCACTATTAAGGCTTTGAGGAAGGATTTAGATACATTTTTCATGCTACATCCTGTGGCTGAAAAAGAGGCTACCCAAATTGATGCACTTCATATTTTAGGTGAAGCCAATGATTGGTGGTTTGGTCACATGGAGCATGCAAAGGTGAAAAAATATTCAGATTTATTTCACAAGTTGAGGAATAATTTTGATGTGAGAAAAACAGAGATGTGCCACAAAGAGACATTTCCTAAGGAAACAAAGGAGGATGTCAATCTTGTCACTCTAGACAAGAAATCACTACATTCACCACTAGCTGTAGAAGTGCTTACATCCAGAGAAGAGACACGTGCAACCTTGCAAGATAGTATTGAGCTCTTGACATATAGAGTCCCATGCATGATTCAAGAGATGCATGAGGAAGAGGAGAAATATTCCAGCATTGGTACATTGGTAGAAGAGCAGCCATCTCTCTCACCAGCAGTTGGAGTCACCATTGTCCCGGTTGTAGAAACTCATGTGTTCTGGAAAGAGGTTCCCACACATAATTTGATCCAAGGTATGCATACATATTCATCACCTATTGTTTCAGTAGATCATATTGGAACTTATGGGGACATGCCATCAGGGCCAATGCATAACCAAGGGTTAGATCAAAATGTTGATTTGAACCAGCAAACTATCACAGCGTAGAGGATCCTTGATCTAATCAAGGAGGAGATGGAAAGCTATCCCAGTTTTTCATTGATGGACTACTTTCAACCCTTTGAGTTGAAGTGTAGAGTTTTAGAAAATGGGATTAGCATGATCCTATATAGAATGGCTGGTTATGAGATTAGCATTGTGCCTTGCTTTGAGACAGCATATGCATTACCATGCAGATCTACAACGTTGTCACTTAGTAATAGTGACAATGAAGGAACCCCATTATTCTTGGAGCATTCTAAAGGTAGCTTCACTGATGAAGCAATGGAGGTTATGATGATAAATGGTAGACATCTTGAGATGAGAAAGCTTTTCTCCTTTCTTGATGACACTTTCTCAATGACCATCTCACAGCTCCAAGAGAGACTTCTACCTACCGCAAATCCAAAACCTCAATGGTTTTGGAAGGCCATGGATGAGATGAATTTCTCATTAAGATATCTCATTGGAAGTGCACTCCAACATTTCATGGAGTGCAAAGTTCTTCATCAGTTTGGAGAGGATGGTATTCTACAAAGGGAGGATACCATGTTTATGCAGTACATCATTCGTCATCCACATTGGGATGAGTGGGTGAGAATGATAAGCAAGGGGGTGCATGACCACTTGCAAATATATGACATGGGCCAGTAAGAAGCCTGGTTACGTTGGTTGATCTTGGGTGAGTTTGGTTACTACCCAAAGGCTGCTATTTCTTTAATCCATGCCTTGAAAAACACTCATGTAATGAAGAAAGAGGCATGGTTGCACTGTTTTCTCTTGGGTGAGTATGGTTACTACCCAAAGGTTCATATTTTCTTGTCTCATGCCTTCTGTATCAATGAAAATTCACAGCAAAAGGAGGCATGTTCATCTTTGAAGTCATTAAGAGATTTTTTCCATCACATGCTTATGTGTTTTATATTGTTTGTAATATGGCATAGTACTCTGATGATGTATGATAATGGAGTTGATTTTTATTGGGCTGTTATGAAATTCTAATTCAGCATGTTGTTGTTACTCGATGATTCACATGATGATGTGAAGAGGCAGCTATATCTCTTGTTTCTTTGGTTGCTTTTGAGGGAGTTTGGCTTGTCCATATTACATGGGGGAGATGGATGATGGTAGCAAGATGCCCTACTCTGGTGGTTACTATTGGGAGAATATGGTTTGACACTTTGGTCTACCCATATGTCTCTATTTTTTCTTTTGCATAATGTTGGAATGATTATTGGAACCAACAAGGCCAATAGGGCTAGAGATGAGGGCGTGTCAATGCTCAATGTACTTCATAAAACATGGGATGAAGATATGTATTATGAGATGGAGATTTTCCTTTGTGAGAAGAACCACTTTATTTTATTTATCTCATGTGTTGATGATGATGTTGGACATCATATGGTTGTCACTTGGTACTTCATGGCAAGAGGAGGAAATCTAACCATACAGTTGGAGGTCATTCTAAGAATTTTTGAAAGGCAAATTTAGAACCAAACATGCATGACACATTGCAGCAAATGGAGGAGGTCTTCCTTATGTGGATTCCATTGGGAGGGAAATGGATTTCTTATGCATATAATTTTGCATTTTCTTGAGGTTGAGCAACATTTTTCTGGGGAGGACTATAATATTCCCAAATTTTCACTTGATATTTGGAATATTAGAGTTCTTAATTTTCTTAATGAATTAAGTAAATAAAATGGTGGGGGGGCCCATAATCCTTAAGATGAATAAATATCCACTTTTTATGTGTGAATGTGGATTAATTAAGCCTAGATATACATAAAGGAGGTAGTGGAGCCACTACTAATGTGAATGGATTGGAGTTCATGTCTCATTAATGAGATAGATCATGGAGGTTGAAGCAGTCAACTAAGATCATTGAAGGCATCTAATGAAATATCATAGAGAATTCATGACAAAGTGATGGAGGAAGTGGTGCAATTAATGCACACATGATGGAGAGGGTGTACAATGCATCTAGACATGAAGGAAAACTTGGAGAGCTAGTGAAGTCAAACATGGAGGATTATGTCCACATGCACAACGTAGTTTAGAGGTGGGCCAAGGCATGGGAAGCCTCATAAACTATATAAAGGAGATGAAGACAAAAATGAAGGCAGGCTATTTAATATAGATTTTGAGGTCTGTTTAGATCTGGAATTGTCATGTGACATTCCATGCTTTCTTGGGTTGTTTAGCAAATATTGCAAGTGTTTTTTAGCACATGGTGTTCCTCGTCGGGAATCCCTCCTCTTTAATTAGGTGATCTCTTGGAAGAGGGTTGTACTTCATTCTAAATCATGCATTGGTGCCACTTATTATTTCCATCATATTAATAACATCTACCTTTACAATTTATGCAATTTCTAAAGATCAGTTTGGAAGGTGGAGGTTGTCTTCGATATTTCAGCTGGAGAACTGGTGTAGGTTTATTCCTATCACCTTGGGCTTGAAGATCAGCATTCCCAGGGCTTCATTTTATATCTGGAAATAGTCCAAACATTATTTACCTCTTATCAATAGTAGTCCCATCAAGGATTATGCAGTCCATCATTGCAGATCCAAAGGAGGAAGGAATTTACTAGTATTTCAGCGAGTAATCATGTGTGGGATCATTCCCTCACCTTTCCATCCCTATTTCCATCAGCCTAGAGACTATTGCGGCATATTTCAGCAGGAATAGAACCTCTCCCTCTTGTACAGTGCAGTTTCTATAGCAGTTTCATATTCAGTTGCTGCACTTGAAGGAGGAAGAAGAGGAGACAAGATCTCAAGCTCCTAGCTTGTAGATATGAAGGAGGGACCATCCCTCAAAGCTCAGATATATTTGTAGAACATATTGCATCCAAATTTGGATCAGATCTAGCTTCAGATCTGTATAACCCAGCAGTCAAAGGATCAAATCCTTGGAGGGTGATTTTCCAAATTTGTAGATCTGGAAAATCCTTTCTGGGTTATCTTGGGTTCCCATCACATTGGCCAGATCTTGAATATTGACATCATCAGAGCTCCTAAGATCCCTATATCTTCATTTCCTTTTGTAGCAGTTCATGTATATCTTTAACATAAGGGACAATTTTGTATTTCTTCCTGTAAGTTCACTAGTTACGTAGTGCTAGTTGTAGCATCATTGCAAGGTGATTCTAGGCCATCTCTTGGGATAGATCTACTCATATTTTTCCCATTATGTAACTGAATCATCTCCATATAATAAAATGTCTCATCTTCTCTATATATTCTAATGTTGTCTCTATATTTATTGTTTACTTAGTTGCAGTTCTTATATTGTGTTTAAGTATTACTGCATTCTCCCTTTTGGGATACTACACTCCCTATGTGTTTACTCAAATTTGGAGTGACAACACTCGTTGGATGCTTAATTTGATTCCTCATCCAAAGATTATGCATGTTTCATACGATGGACCCTGTTACATGAAAAATGAGAAATACATGAAAAACGTGACTGAAATCGTGTTTTACAATGCATTTCTCATTTTTTTTGTAGCAAGGTCACATTTTTCATGTATTTCTCATTTTTCGTGTGGCAGGGTCCATATAAAGTATGAAACATGGGTACTCCTTGGATAAGGGATCAATTTTTACATCCAACGAGTACTCCCACTCAAAATTTAAGTAAAACCTTAGGGAAATAAGTTGAAAATACAAGTTGAAAAAAGTAGTTTTATTATTTTATTATTTTTAATATTTTTAACTTTTTACTCCAAAAATGGTGAATCATCCCCCGTGGATGACATCATCATCTTGAATCCTATTGGTTCTTATAAATTTCATTATGGTTTTACATTTTTCCTAGGCATCCCATTTTAGACATCAAAATTTCTCTAATGCTTGTTAAGCTTGAGTTTTGGAAAACTCTATCTTGGCCACCTCCACTTGTATCTCCTTGGTCATATGAATTCCCCAAACTTTGTGATGGGATAGGGCTTGAAGCATACTCTAGCCTCCATTGCATCAGGGTAGACTGATTTGGAACCAGTCTGAATGTCCTTCTTCAGCAGGAGCATCATAGTGTTTATTTGGACAGGGCCACCAATGTAGTTTGCACGTTTCTCCTATTCACCTCCATATATTCCTTGATGGTGATTTTTATCAGCTGGTCAAAGTATTCGGCTACCTCCTACCTAACATGATTCCTTTGTTTGGCTTGAGTGAGTGAGACAACTGATGGGATCTTGTGCTATTTCACCGTTAAATCCATACAGTTGTACAATCATGTGAATGAGGGATAAATATTGGTGATAAATGAGGCGAGTTTTTTGTTTCTCTGAATGATCATTCACACCTGTGTTTTATAAAACTCTACCTATTTCCTTATTTTATTGGCTAAATCTAAAGGTGTCCCTTTATACTACATTAACCATTCATGCATGACAATGATGGTTGTATGGAAAGCCTTAAGATATTTAGCATTACCCTTACACTTATGTTTCATGTCACGCAATTGGAAACCTACTTTATGCATGGTGATAGGTTCTCCATACAATCTCTGGATAGTTTCCCCCAATGTTGATACTTCACCAAGTATGGATTCCCTAAGTTCTTTCAGATTAAATTGCGTGAGGGTTGTCTTCTGAATCTCTTTTCAGATTTTTTTCAACTTCGTGCCTCGCTTCCTTTAAGTTCTTTTCCAAAAAAAAATTGTCGGCCATCACATACTCCGCGATTTTCTTTGTAGCACCTGCAAAGTCCAAGCTGGTGTTGTGTGCTAATTTGTTCTTAAAGAATCAGCTTAAACCTCTACACATTAAATTGTAAAACTGGAATTTCGTCTTTTTTTTGCAAGGTTGTCGGCACAATTGGTGAAATATTAGTGTTAAAATTACTTTGATCTAAGTACAACTAATGAGAAACAAAGACTAAGAAATGAAAGGAACAACAAAATATTTACTAAAATAACGCTCGCTTTCTACCTTTACATCGTAATCAAACTGATAAAATAACTAAATTGTTAATTTCTATGTAGAAACCAAAGAGAAATTCAAGTTTCTTCCTAGATAATGTTAATTGTAAGAAAGGAACTACGATGCATTTATCAAAAAAATGCTAAAAGTTGACAATTCACACTTGCTGAGGAAAACAATAATAAATCATAACGTTGTAAAGGAAATCTCGCTTAAAACTATTCACTACAATTGCTTGTAAATAGTAACAGTGAATCTAGCAGCAGTAACTTAATCTAAGAAACGATTAATCATGAAAAAGTTGAAATTAAAATGTAATAGTAATGCAGAGGAAGATAGCATTTTCTCTTGCACTGGGCCCATGATCTCTGTAATCTGACCGTCTTGTATTTAACTCAATGCACTAGATTAAAATTGAATCGTTGAGATATTCATTAATATGCAACAATAAATTACAATAGAAGTTTACAAAAACTCAGGACGATATGTTTCTCCAATATCGTTTGAAAAGCAGTAGGAACAAAAAGTTAACCTTTACTCGAGTTTAATCCTACTTTTATACTACAAAATAATACTAAATTATAAATGATAAATCTATCCTGAGAATCGAAAGATTCTCAGGATGCTTAATTCAGGCTATGAAATCTGCAACCTCTTCCTTAGATTAGCAGGCCACAATCCTCTTTCCAACCATCTCGTGGATATAAGGCGTTGATTCATGGTCAGTAAGCCACAAATATTCTGAACAATTTCCCTATGGATCGGCCTTCTTCAGATATTCAAGAAACAACGATCAGCATCGAATATTTCATGTCCAAATATCGACCCAAATCATGAGCTAATAATGTCTTCAAGACTCAAATCGATTCACTAATGAGATAAAATATCAAAAAAGTTATTAACTCCTTTCTAGAACTCTTTATCTTTCAATTTATTATAATCCATTTTCAAAAGGTTTGAAAAACTAACTATCGACTAAGGAAATAAGGTGAATAATTATACCAATTCCAAGGCCCAACATCACCCCCCAACTTCCCTTTTTTCATGCCCTCATGCTAAGAGATGGTTGACATGAAGTAAGGTTAGAGAGTAGGCTAGGTAAGGATGCTTTCCATAGTGTATGAATATATTCCTACTTCTGACTTCCTGGAATGCTACAAACTTATTTTTTTTCATTAGCTCATACTCAACTTTATAGTCATCCCGGGGGTGCCAAATTATAGGGAATTTGTACCTGCATACAAGACATTTGGGACCCTCTTCTATGACCAATTTAGCATAATACCGTACCGTATTTGTTGTAGCTTGAAAATATATGAAACTGAAAGGTTCTTTGTTCTTAACTTCATTGTATTACATTATCCACCTTAATATCCTCAAAATATTTCAGTCCTAACTTCAAAACATATTTATGGATAGTTGCTAAGGTAGTAATAATGTTAGGACATTCCATAAACTTTTTGTGTTTAGTAAATGTGTGAAAAGGATTTTTTGGTTCCCCTCTGACCCAAAGTTCAAGGCCATCTTCTCTCCATTGGAATATTTTATAAGATTTGGACCAATTTACTTGATTTTGGCAAAAGAAATAAATGCCTAAAATTTTACATCTCTAATGAAGTGATATTGATTTTCTTCTATTTTTTCCTCCAAAAAGAAATTGTTCATATACAATTCACACAAGAGATACTTTATGTTATCATTATGTTGATGGAAAGTATTAACAAAATCTGAAACACTATTGAGTTCATAAGGCTGGTCGAATTGAACAACCTTAATCGTGATCAAAAGATATCGTTCCAATAAAAATAGAGCATAATTTTTAGTTGGGAATCTGCAAGGTAGGACATCAGAATAAATGGAACATACTTCATTTGTCTATTCAGGGGCTTTCTCAAGCTTTCCTTTTATAGTATTCACATTATTTTCAGCTGCTCCTAATTTAGCATAGGTTTCATCTTATGTGATCATCAATACTTTGAATTTCTACAACAGTTCTTGATGCTCCTTTCAGGGCACCACCTCTCCTTGATATTGTGTCAAATTTTCTTGTTGTTCTTCCATCTTCTTGTTTAACACCCGAATGGTAGAATCTACAATTAGAGGGGAGTAAGGAGGTACAGACTCTTTCTGTGTGCTTCTGTCAATGGGAGTTGATAATTCTATTTGAGTACTCGCTTCAATAGTCATCGTGCTAACGCTTAATACATCTCGGCTGGTCTGTGTTCCTGTGGTAACAGCAAGAGTTTCTTCTGTCTGAGTTTCAGTGGAGACAAAAAAAAAATTCTTTTTGAGTGTCAGTTATTCAATTTTCTTTCTTTTCTTTGTGGTACCTCTGAACCTTTTTGTTTCTCAACCACTTACTAAGTTGTTGCACTTTTATTTCAAGTTTCATATTTTCTTTTTTTATAAACTCTTCCTCGTGACTGGTTTTCCTTCTTCTTTTTCCAACAATATTTTTGTTCTGTATAATTGAATAAGAGGGTGCAACAGCGATATTCTTAGGCCTTTGAGTCACTAATTCTTCAACTATGGTAGTAGTTAGAGGTTTTGAAAATCCCTCATCAGGTTGGGGCATACTGGGAAAATGAAAATTGATCTATTGTCCCACAGGAGATTGTAGGGTTGTTTCTTCTGGGGGATAACAGGGTTGCATGATGGTTGCAATGGATTCTAAAGAATGATTTCGAAGAGAAGTATCTCCAGGGCCTCCCAAGGACTCCAAAATGATATTAGTTGTTGAATTTGAAGGAGAAACAGGATAATTTGGCGGCAGGGTTTGTTCTCAAGGTTATTTTGAACAACCCGTGACTTCCTCTAAATTTACAGAACTAAAAATGGTTCCTAATCCTTGCAATACCTAAACCACTTTCACTTCATGTACTTGAGGGGAACCTTATTCATGAGTTTTATGTATGTCAGGAGGTCTCTGAGATACACTTTCTTCCATTGGTTGTACAATAGAATCTGTAGAACTCATCATTTTGAATAGTCTAGGTGGCCTTCTTTGTTCAGTAGGTAAAGAGACAGAAAGGGAAGCTACTCTATTTTCTACCCTCGTTAGTTGTTGTGAAGCTGGGTTTTGTTCCTCTTCCTATATAATTTATTCCCCTGCCATGTTAGTCTCCTCATTCTCTATGGATTGCTCAGGTTCTACAATAGGTATTCCAACTTCCTGTGGGACTTCAAATTTTCTCACGAATTCTTCTCAACTTAGATGTACTTAGGTTAGTTATCTGACGAATATTAAATCTTATGACACTATAGTGGCTTACCACCGCATCTTGGTCTTTGGAATTATTAAATATTACAACAGTATCATGCAGAAGTGAATTCAAAAATTAAGGTAATTTTATATATACCTTCTTCTTTAGTGTCGCTAGAAACATCAAGTGTCGAGGCCTGACCACGTCATATCGGCCATCACGGGTGATATATATTTTCACAATTCCTGCAAAATCCTTCCAAGGTTCTGGAAAAGACGTAGGTTTATACCCCGTACCTTTCCTAATCAATTATTGTCTTGGGTATATGAATAACAATGTTACGTTCTACAATGGGATATGTTTGTCAACCCATTTTTCGCCTTCAATAGGGAGGCTTGTAACTTCTGACACGATTTCTTCATTGACCTACACTTTCCTTCACTTAATTATTGTTATCCCATTTCTCAAATTCTATATGAATTTCAGAGTGATCACAATGTCAAATCCTTGTAATTGCAAAAAATATTCCATCCAGCCGACTCGTTCCAAAATCCTATGTGTGTTTTCAGAGACTCAATTGGGCTGGCTCATTGCGAATAGATCGGCCACCCATTTTGGTGGTTTCTTGGGGAGTGATCTAGAGCTGCGTTCAAAACATTTTAGCAAGTAAAAAGAGCAAGGAGTAAAAATGTTCAGAAATTAAAAGTAAATGATTTTAACGCATGCAAAACAAAGTTACTGTGATAAATTAAACATCTTGTCATATGAGTGGTTCTTCACCCACCCCCCCCCCACACACAATAATGTTAAAGGTCGACCATGGCCTACAATGATGTGGTGGATAGTGGGTATAATCAATCAAATAGAAACAAGTTAATTATCATAATGGACGGTCCTCAAAACATAAAAGTATCAATCGGGGACATGCAACGTAATTATAGGGTGCATTACATGCTGAGATATGCTTACAAGACTAGATCTTTATGGAAATAAAAGCATGGAAATAGAATTAAAGCTCCAATCATGGGTAAAAAATATTTTCACCAACAGATTACTGTTAGGGAGAAAGACATTAAAGGTAAATTTGGAAAGTTTTTTTAAGAATTACATTCATGATATATGAAATTTAGAAGAAATAATTATTCACACAAACTCTGCATTACCACCTTCCTAATATAATACATTTCCATAATGGTCTCATGATCCTCCTTTATTATTGGAAAGGGAAGAAAAAATAGCAAAGTGTTTATAAGGTGATTTCAAATATAATCCAATACCACAAGAATGGCCTCTACCGCTAGCAGGCGTCCATAGCCTCAATAGGGTTTCCTTTTACCACATTGATATGCCAACATCCCATTATACTAAAAAATATTCATAACTTAATTTTGTTAATTATTGTTAAAAGGTCATTTTTCTAGTGTGGTGACCAGTTAGTAGCAATTCCAGTCACTAGATCTTAATGAGTCGAACAAGTCGGCTCATGATGAGACCTATTGTCCTTTGAATTAAGTGTCGAAGTCCATTACCCTGGCTTGTTGACCAAAATGGTAATTTTTCCTTATTAAGTCATATGGTCATGACAAGTCAACTCATAATGAGACCTCTTATCCTTTTGGCATAATTTTCTTCTTTTGATTTATTAGTAGTTTTAACATTTTTTTATGATAAGGGATTAGTGAATGGGGTGGCTCATCAACTCCTTAAGAGTTAGGGACGGCGTAAAAATTATTTTGATAAATATCCTTTTGGTTTTATAATTGCTTCCCGAAATTTTATTTGTTAAGGAGATCACCAGATTATAAACAAACAAAAAAACGAAATTCCTCTGGTGGTAATTAAAGAGATATATTATGAATAGTTTACGTATTTACAATATCAGGATTGTTAAATTTTGATGAAGTTGAGTATTCAAATAAAATATTCTCTTATGGTAATCATTGGAACGACATAATTATGTCACTGTGATATTAGAAAAGAGCTTCAACATAGGAATAATTTCACACAAAAAATGGTTATAACTCAAGAAAATAGCAATCATAGGGGAACAACATTTGTGACTAAGGGAAAAATAACTATGTCCAAAGGAAACAACAACTGTGATGAAAGAATAACAACCATTTTCCCTTATTTCATTATAAATATTATATATATATAACTTAAATTTCCTGAAAATATATACATTATGTACAAAATGAAAGGAATTGTTAAAAACAAATCAGCTAGATATAGCTACGGGGTTACCTCCCAAATCATCTATGATATGCAAATTGGAATCATTACTTATCTGATGGAAAAAGACTCTCATTTAAGCAGTTGGAAATATAGGTGGATTTGATTTCCATTAGCAAGAAAACAGACACCAAAACCATCAATAGTAGTCAAGGTCATTGTATCATTGTCATAGGCTTCAGTAATCTCATAAGGTCCTAACCATATCGTCTGAAGTTTTCCTGGAAAATCTTGAAATCTGGAGTTGTACAAAAATGCCCAATTTGTTTTCTAAAAAGTTGTCTTTTTAATAAGGCGATCCTACCACTTGGCCCTCTATTGTTGAATAACATATGTACATTGCAATGTCGATAGGCGCATCTCATCTAATTCATTAAGTTATTGTAAATGTTGTTTATGTACTTCTGTGAAGTCCAATCCAACTCTTGATGTTTTGAGAGTCTTAATCTCAAATTCAATATGAAAAGCAGGCTCCTTACCAAAAAACAAGGTGGTATAGTGAATGGCTAGAAGTATTGTGCCACGTTATTTGATAGGCCCATAAGGCCTCCAAGAGTTTAGCTACCCAGTTCTAGCGGTTCAGAGATACTATTTTGGTTAGAATTTCCTCCAGAAACTTATTGGTACTTTCCACCTATCCATTTTCTTGAGGATGGTAAGGAGAAGTCACTCTGGCCTTAATGTGGTACTTCTATAAAGTGGAAGAAATTTTATGAGCAGTGAATTGTAACCCCCCAGCTGTTATTATTTCTTTAGGCAGTATGTATCGCACAAATATTTAAAATATAAACCAATGATTTCTTCTTTTGTAGTTTTCAGGAGAGCTACTTCTTCCACCCATTTATTCACATAATTTAACCAAACCAGAATGGACACTTTTTTATTCGATGGTGGGTTAAAGGGGCCTATGAAATCCAATTCCGATATTTCAAAGGGTTTTATTACCAATTGCGGCTATAGGGGTATCTCATCAACTTGAATGGGATGACCCATCCTCTAATATCTATCATAGCTTTAGACATACTTTTTTGCATCTTTGAATATTTTGGGCCAATAATAGCCCATATGAAGTACTTAATGCCTAGTCTTGCGATCAAAAAAATTCCCATTGTAGGGTTCATCATGACAAGACTTGAGAATGTCATAAATATCATCCTCTTTAATGCATCTACGGATCTAAAAGTCAGACCCCTTATGAAAGAGGAATCCATCTATCTAATAGAATAATGCACTGCATTGAACAATAAGTTTCCTATCTCGAGGTGGAATGTGCATTGGCAGTTTCTTGTTGCCAAGTAATTTGCCACATTAGCATCCAAGGTTTCTTGATTGTTATAGTAAACATATGTCGTCTGGAAATTGATCTTCCACCGGTGAAGGATCAACTATTTTAGGTATTCTAGACAGAAAATATGCAATGATATTTTCCTTTATTGGTCAATCCTTTAAAGTAATATTGAATTCCTGCCATAAAAATAACCATCGAATTATTATACCATTGGTACTACGTTTATTAGCTAGATATCTAATGGCAGAATTATTAGTTTATAGGAAGACTGGATATCCCATTATACAGTGACACAATTTATTAATAGAATACACAATAGCTAAAAACTCTTTTCCTCTCATTGTATAATTTAACTCTGTAGGTGTAAGGTTTTTTCTGATATAATAAATGGAATAGGGCTTTTGTCTTCCTCCTGTCAAAGGACAGCTCCTATCGCTATATCTGATACGTTTGATGACATGTGGAATGGAAAATTCTAGTTTGGCCCTCTTAACACATGGATTTTTGAGACCAGTGTTTTAAATTTTGCAAAAGAAACATCACATCTATCAGCCCACTTGAACTCAATAATTCCTGTTAAAAAATATAGTGGTTCTTCTATATTTGAAAAATGTGATATAAATCTATGATAATAACCAACATAGCCAAGGAAACTTCATACCTCAATTGGTGTACGAGGAGTAGGAAACATCCAAATTACCTAAATATTTGTTGGATCCACTTGAATACCTGAAGCATAAATGTAAGGTCCCAGAACTACACCTTCAGTCATCATTATATGACATTTTTCATGGCTAAAGAATAATCAGGTAGCAATGCATCGTTAAAGAATTTTTTCTAAATTTCGTAAGGGCTAGTCAAACTCATTACCATTTGGAGTAAATTCATCCATGTACAGCTCAAGTTGTTCATTGATTAAATCAGAAAAGATACTCAAAATTTCCCTCTGGAAAGTGGTTGGTGCATTGCACAGCCCAAATGGTAAAAATCTATTTGCAAATGGTCCTCAAGGTAGGTAAATGTGGTCTTATCATGGTCTTCAAGAGCAATTTGAATTTCATTATAGCCCCTAAAACCATCCAGAAAGGACAATTTTTTCTTCCCAACAAGAGTGTCAAGGACCTGGTGTTACACAACATTTTGTCACTGTCCCTACAATCCCAAACTCGCACATTGGAGGGTCATTTCTGTGACCAATACATAGTTTCATGCTTTACAAATAACATCCTTGCATCCCTTTTGATGAAGGCAACATTATTCTTGTTGACATTTCCCTAAGCAGAGCTGTAAAATTCCCCTTTTTTGCCTTGGGGCGAGAAATCCTTTACCTCCTCATGCCGACCTAGAAATTTAACACTAAGCCAGTGCCACTTGGCACTATGTGCCAGTTAGACACCCACGCCAAGCTATTTATGAAATTTTTTTTAAAAATAGAGGTGGAGGTTCCATTCCAACCACCTCGGGGGTGAGTCATTGGGAGTGGTTGAACTAAAACAACCATGAGTTCGCTCCTTTAGTTAGTAGTTTCCACCTCCCTTGGAACACTCCTAAAGGATAGGCCTCCCTTCCACATTTGTATGGATCCCAACATCTTCCTTTGCCTCTATATAAACAAGCCTTCTCTCTTTATGAAAGCTAGTTGAACAAAGAGAATTATATAGCTAAAGCGTTGAACTATGAGAACTGAGCTATAGCTGAATAACTGAGTTATTGAGAAGGTAGAACAAGGGAGAAATCCATCAAGAGGGCCTTTATCCCGTCTGAATTCCCTAACAAGCTTTGAGATGTGCTTTTCCCGAACCCCACTGGAGGAGATAGTGATGTCAGAGCATGGTTGTATCTCTTCCTTCTACTTAATAATATAAGTGACTATTTTTTGGTTCCCATATTATATTTTTTCTTTATCGAATGCAATATGCTTAGTCTTCTCTGACTGACTAGTATATTTTGGATGGAATTAGTATGTGGTATGCAGTTATCATTTTTTGATCTTTGTGTAGGTATCCAAGCGCGATAAGTGAAGGGATTGTGACTTACCGAATCGGGAGCAAGAAGTTCTCATCACCAATACAATTGTTGACAACGGCATTGGACTACAGGTAGGCCATCTTATCGTGTCCTCTTTCATTCAAATATCTAGGAACCTACACCTTAGCATGATTCCATGTTACTAGACCCACCCTATGGCTAGAGGGATCATCTCTATCTGCAGAGAGGATTTACCTACATAAAAAGTTGGTGACTCCACTAGGGATCAATGTGTGTTTGTCTTTGATCTTGTTGGGTCATTTTTTGCGATTTTTGTCTTGTTGTTTACCTTTCTGGTTGTTTAACTGTGCTTCAAATCCTTGTTCAGCCCTAGAGTGTCAAGATTGACCTCTGCTCTGTTGATTTTTTCCCTTTTCATTGGTTACCTAGCTTGGCGGGGTTTTCCCCTGAACAGTCGCGCCGATTGGCGCATGTTGCTTTTGTAACACTCGAGCCATCCCCTGTTTGGCGTTGAACACCGCCTCACAGTCACGCTGACCCCTGTGAGTTTTTGGGTGTGAGATTTTAATGAGTTTTTGGTTGATTGTACTTGTTTCTGGGTTATTCTTGAGAGTAATTGAAGTGTTTTGGACTATCTTTGATTGCTATAGGCTTGTTTTCCTCAGTAGTTTGTCCATTTCTTATCAGTGTGACTTGAGTTCTTAGGGTTTCTTAGTGCCTTGGTGCACTGAGCCTTATGTTTGGAGATCGAGTTTCTTGATAGCTGTTGGATTCATTCCCTGTTTAATTTCTCTTGGTCTCTTTGATCTTGTTGAGAATGTTCATTGGTTGAATGATCATTGCCTTGCTTGTTTGATTTTTCTTCCTGTTACTCCAAGCACCAATTACATTTCTTGCATGGGTCATTTTGGAGATTTCTCTTTGATTTGAAAAGATTTTAGCATTGGTTTGGGTATTGTTGTGTTTGTTTTATGTTAGAGAGTCATTCCGTTTCAAATTTTACATTCTCTCTCTCAAGCTAGTGTTTTGGTTTGTTTTTCATGTCATTTAGTGAATTGTTTGCTCCATTTCATTGAAAAAACCAAAATATTGCATTTCTTTTTGCTTTGAAAATGAAACACTCTCTCGCATAACTAGCATTGCATAGGCTAGGAAAGAGTTTTGTTTTCTATAGATTGCATTAGATACATTAGCAAATGTTTTCACATGATTTCATTATTCGCAATTTCTTGAAAGTTTTCTTTCCTTCTCCTAGATAGCTTTCATTCAATGAAAATGGTATCCTTCTGCATATAGTTTTGCATTTAGGAAGATTTCAGATCCGACATACATTAAGGCCTCGAAATTGAAATCTAATCCAAGATCAATGTTAAAATCTATTTCAATTAACATAAGGCAACATTGAAACCTAACGAAATATTCTAGTGGTCTAAGTTAGAGACGTGTTCTGGCATCTTAAAACCTAGTAGCTGTCATTCGCCATCTGGCTCCAGAAAACACTAGTACGGACTTGTGCTCCCCGTACCGTAAAGTATATAAAGGGAGACCCCTCTAGGTTGCAATCATTTTATCCATAGGAAGCTGAGTCTACCACCCTATAACCATGATACACTGAACACAACATTCGGGGAGATTACCTACACGTACGTCAAGTCCTTGGTCATTTCTCTTTCATTTGATCACCAAGGTGTATATGGCAGTTCACGAAAACTTGGTAGAACCTCTTTCTAAGATTACCAAAGTAGTCATTTCAATCTTTTAGTGACTCTTTAAAAAGAGAAGAGATCGTCGACCGCTTGTCCTTTCACACTCGTTTCAACCTGAAAGTGATAGAGTCACCTTTTGCCTATTTCTCAACTCTTAAAATATGAAACGATAGAGTTTTGTTTCAATGTCTTAAAATATTAACTGCCCACGAAATATTCTTGGTTAAAGTTATCTTCCTTAGTGTTTTTTTTTACGGTTGTTTCCAATGGCAACATTTCCAAAGTTTACCAACCAAGGAATCCCCTCTGAAGGGAATCCTAGTCCTTTTCCTGCTTTTGGGAATGTTGGTGCTCCTTATATAAAAACATTGTCACTTCCTGGGTTAGCTATTGGTTTTCATGTTTGGTTATTCTCGACCTTTGTGGTCTCGAGTGTTCCGTCCACTGTACAACCATCTCCTCCACCTGAAAAACATTGTGTTCATTCAAAAGTGGACCTCTCTCCTTCTTCTTCTGTTTATTCGTCCTCCTCTTCTACTTCGCCTAGTGAAAGTATGGATTATAGTAACTAGGTGGCTAAGAAGAAGAAGAATAAGAAGGCAAAGAAGAAGAAGTCAGATAAAGGAGAGGCTAGCACTGCGGCTATTGCACCTAAGAAACCATCCACCGATAAACCATCCAACCTTCCATGGAAAGTCAAATTCCCTTGCATGCTCTGCAAAGGTGACCACTTTCTTTGAGACTATCCTGGCATTCCCAAGGTACTTGAAGTATGGTCCAATGGATGTCCACTATTGTCTTTGAGTTATGGAAGTCATGTTGCTGACACATATTCGACTAGTGTTGATAAGAATCGTAAGAAATAGGGTAAGATCACGAATCCCTGTAAGTTGTGTGAAGGGAATCATCACATTCACCTTTATCCGTACATAGGTGAAGCCATGAGAGTGCTGGAAAACTCTACTATTTCTTCACCTTGCCTTCTATTTGGTTACCAGAAGGTTTCTTCAAGTCCTCTGCTAGTTCATTCAACGAGCAGTCAAGAATCATCCTTGGTCGATCTCGTTCCCTCGGAAATTCAAATTCATGAATCCTTTCCTAACTAACCATTTGTCATGGAATCGATTGATCTGGTCCTACCCATGGTTCATCAGGTCTTTTCCATCGAGATTGGATCTCATCCCCCTCACGTTCCTCTTGTTTCTTCAGATTCCTCGGACTTGGAGAAATATTCTCCCATCCCTGTAGTTCACGAAGCTGCTCCTCCTGCTCCCACGATGGAGGTCTAGGAGGATGCTCCTCTTGCTCTGGTAACACCAAGGGATGACCATTTCAGTTCTATGGTACCCCCTCCAAGTATTTTGGTCACTTCCTTCGATTGGATTCAATTTTCAGGATACCGCTTTCCTTCTTATGTGCCTTTTCAGATCATGGCACAAATATTTGATATGATCATACCTAGCATGATTATAGATGAAGGCATGTCTGTTAGTGTTATATCTTCAAATACTTAGCAAGATTTTGGTTCTCCGCTGCTTGTGCCTATTACTCAGAATCTATAGGCATTTAACAGAAGAACTAGTCAACCATTAGGGATCCTTCCAAAGTTGCCGATTACTTTGGGAGGTAAAACCGTCTATATAGACATGATAGTTGTTCTAGGCCCCTTGGATTTTAATTTACTCTTGCGTTGCAACTATACTTATGCCATGGGAGCGGTTCTCTCTTCCCTCTTTCATGTGATTTCTTTTCCACACAATGGTCGGATCGTGACCATTGATCAGCTTTCATTCTTTGGTCCTGATGTGACATCTGGTCCACCATCATCCCTTCTGAGTCATTATCCGCCGGTTGTATCTTCCCTGCCACAGGTTAATTATGTGGCTACCTATCCCATGCTCGCATTTAGTGATAGTGTCGTTGTGCATTGTGTGTTGGGGGCATTAGGTCCTGATTTCTGAGATGTTGTTCTCGCATCGGATGAGAACCTCTTGGAAGCCATGACTTCTTATTCAACATGATGAGGTCCTCAAAGCATGGTTAGTTTTCTTGTGTCAAGCTCCTTAAAAAATGAAACAAGCTCTCTCGAGGATAGTTCATCTTCTATGTCGACCTCATTAAAAAATGAAGTAGGTCATGAGGATGGTTCCTTTAAAGTGTCATCCTCGTTAAAACAATGAAACACATTCCTGTTCAATTCGAGTCTTTGATCAGATCTCGTAAAATCCCAGTCGAGTCTTTCTCTTAATCTCGT
The DNA here is from genome assembly GCA_034641835.2 of Pinus albicaulis. Classification (NCBI taxonomy): domain Eukaryota; kingdom Viridiplantae; phylum Streptophyta; class Pinopsida; order Pinales; family Pinaceae; genus Pinus; species Pinus albicaulis. Next base: position 1,946,373,732 of record CM076575.1, on the reverse strand, counting down.
ACTTTGAACCTTCACTCCATATACCTTTCATATGGAATGAAGCTTGGGGGGCATGTACCTCGAATTGAGTCACCATGCTGGGGGCATGCCTATTTTTTTTTCAAGCATAGTTTGTTTCTGTTTCAAGCTTGTATAAAAATAAAATCGGTTTCAAGCATAGTTTGTTTCCATTTCAAGCTTGTGTAAAAATGAAACCAATTTTCAAGCATAGTTTCCTAATTTCGAGCTTGCGTAAAAATGAAACCATTCCACCTCTCGTGATTTCCATTTGATCAGAATATTTTGCCATATGAGCCTTGGTTTTCTCATTCCATGGTCACCATCTACTTGGCCGATCATATGCCTTCACTTGGTTGTTTTACTCATTCCTGAGGAACCGTTGCGATGAGTGGTCTTGTTAGCCAACCTCTTAACCTTTACTTGTTCTGAGCAGTTCCACCATCACCGAAACCAGTTGCTACCCTTTATACCACTCGTTCCTCCAGGAGGAGTCACCTTTTAGCTCTTTATGACTCTCAAAAATTGAAAATATTTCCAAGACTCTTGTCATTTTGAACTCGTTAAATGGTTGTAAAATGATATCTACCCAGTATACATTTACCCCTTTTTCAGGATGGTATGGATTATTTACAAAAAATGAATACCTTAGCCTATCATGGCTAAGAGGTTCTCTCAGACACAGTTTTCTACCTTTTCAGATCTGTGAGACTACCTACAAAAAGGGACTACTGGAGTTTTCTTTTCTTCCTTCATTTCAAACTCTCTAAACATGAAAATATGTCGAGTTCTCCCTTTATCATAATCGTTAAACCCTGATGACATCGGACCTCGTCACCATGACGTTATTCAAGTTCCTCCTTCCTATGGCTCGTAAAATGTACTAGGATGGATTTGTCCGAAGGACAAACTTATAATGCAAGCATATGCTATCCCCTTCAAGCTTGTTTTCAAAAATAAATGGGGTACTCACCAGAAATGGTGGGGGAAAATGGAACCAAATTTTAGCTGTATTGGCATTATGTCGCTCTTGAACATGGCACTTGTCTGCATTCGTGTCGGGTTGGGGACATCTCATTTCGTCATGTTTTCCTCCATGGGTTTGGGTAATATTTTTTGACCTCTCACTTGCTCTTTTCCACGTCATCATGACCTCAGATCCTTTGATGTCAAATACTTCCAAATCTAGTGTCGTGTTGCTGATATGTTCAAGAGAAGTTCGCCTCTATAGTTTTTTCAACCTCCCTCTGATTCTCTGTTGGTATTGATTCACAAACATCATATTCCTCTGTCTTGTTTCCATGATGTGGGAAACATTATGGCCCTCCTTCAACAGGTCACTTCCTGTCGACTTCATCTCATTATCCATAAATCCGATCTAGAGACTCCCTTCCGGTACCTTGGAGCCTACATGCCTTAATGGCAGGTTCTTCGCATTCGACGCAAGGTCCACATCATTGGCCTTCGATCGACTGACTTCATGGGTGTTCGATGCCAAATCACTGTTCACATTCTGTGGATTGTACCTTTCATACCTTGAGAGCCATTATCATTATTGGTGGTTCCTCTCGCGTCTGTTAACAGCTTTCATCATGTAATATTCCAAAATTTTCCAACAATAATTTGGAATATTAATTTTTGTTGATTTCACCTAGGAGGAGAATAAATGGGTAGGGAGACCCATGCATAATGAAAATCTCAATAAAATCCCTCATAGTATGAAAAGGGATCATCATTGGAGCTGGTTTTCACACCCTCATGTGTGAACAGGGTTATTTGCAAGTGGACAAGGTTAAGTTTGACCAAGTCAACAACGTTGGGCGAAGAGGTGGAGAACACTTAGAGAAACAGCGCAGTATGAATGGGAAGAGGGTTATTTGGTGGAGGAAACCCTAAGATGAGTGGGACCCATGTAGAGGGGCTTTGACTTGTTTAAAAGGAGGGCAAGGAAGCCATTTTTTCTCATGCTTGTATTATTCATCTCATTTTCTATTCAGACATTGTGCATTCTTTGTTGTTTAGCAAGAGTTGCCGAGGGAATTCCTGTTTAGGATTCCTTCTCCTTCTTGAGAGGCCTCTTGAGGGATTACACTAATTTTCCTCACATCCAGGCTTGAGGCCAAGCATCCTCCACCAAGACAACATTATTTCTACAACAGAATAATGTTGTGTTGCTGGGTGTTGCAGTGAGGGTTCACTACACCACCTCCATCAGCTATTTTTCAGAGGATGAGTCTCTCTTCCCTTTGGGAGATGATATTGGAGGCATTCCAGAGCTTATTACAGAATTTGGCATCAAGTCCAACTCATTCCCTAGCCCTACAGTGCATTTTCATCCAGTGACTGTGTTATTTTAGTGAAGCATTTGTAGTGGGGCTTTGCAGATATCTTTGGAGGGTGAGATCTTAGGTGAGAGGATCAGCCTTTCATTCTAGAGATCCATTGGAGGAGGTATTTTCATCGAATGCAGCATATTCAACCTTCCCCACTTATTTCCAGTTCTTGAGTTACTATTGCTACCCAGCAACTCTGGCATTTTTCAAATTTTGTATATTATAGCCAATCCTTCCTGGATTGACTTGAGGTAGTCTTTGGGAGTTGAGATATTCACTCCCAATGTTGTATTGGGCCATGTAATTGTAAATCCATGTATTTGACATATGTAGCATGCAGTTTCTCTATAAAACTGCGTTGACATAGATTGAGCATACATGTGTAGCAGTGGTTTTATCATGTTTCTTGTACTTGTTTCTTGAGGCTGAGCATTGCCTATCTTAAGTAGCATTTTCCTCAAGATCTTGTATTCAATTGTTGCTGCTATTTCTTAATAAGATAGCTATGGATTTATATCGTGTTTTTATGAGTTGAGTGTTGCTGCTGCTCCATTTTTGTGTTTTCATATTGATGGGTCTCCAACTTTAGAATATCTTGAGATATTCTCATTGTTGTAGCATTTTCCTGATTGGGAATATTACACATCATTGGCTGGTAATCAAACGATTTTCTTGCATGTTCAACTTCAGCTCATACATTCGCATGCTAGAAATTGTACTTGTTCAAGATGAGATGGAGCGCAAGACCCTATATTTTGTCTGATAAAATCCAGGCTATGGGTTTTTTGTGGATTATCATGACTTATTGCATGACTCTTTGATTGGATGGTTGTGACCATACCTGAGTCTATTTTTTGATCTCTACTATTGGATGGCTGCATCCATACTGCATCCATACCTAGATCTCAGTTTTTATATACTCTATTATGGATGGTTGTGCCCATGCCACATGTTCATGTATCATAGATATCAATTGTATTTGTAATTGCAGGTTTTCCGACAGTGGTGTTTGGTTCGAACATGTTCTCATAAAGCATTTCACCCCTCACTCTCCCTTGGACCTCATACTTTAGGGGGAATCTGTTACACATCATTTTGTCACTTTCCCTGCAATCCCCAACTCGCACATGTGAGGGTCGTTTCTATGACTAATACTTAGTGTCATGCTTTGCAAATAACATTCTTGCATCCCTTTTGATGAAGGCAACATTCTTATTGTTGACATTTCCCTAAGAAGAGCTGTAAAATCCCTATTTTTTCCTCGGTGCGAGTAGCCCTTTACCTCCTCGCACCGACCTGGAAATTTAACACTAAGCTCGCGCCACTTGGTGCTCTGTTCCAGTTAGACACCCGCACCAAGCTATTTATGAATTTTTTTACAAATAGAGGCTGAGGTTCCATTCCAACCACCTCGGGGATGAGTCATTGGGAGTGGTTGAACTAAAACAACCACGAGTTCCCTCCTTTAGTTAGTAGTTTCCACCTCCCTTGGAACACTCCTAAAGGATAGGCCTCCCTTCCACATTTGTAGGGATTCCAACCTCCTCCTTTGCCTCTATATAAATAAGCCTTCTCCCTTTATGAAAGCTAGCTGAACAACGAGAATTATACAGCTAAAGCGCTAAACTAGGAGAACTGAGCTATAGCTGAATAACTGAGTTATTGAGAAGGTAGAACAAGGGAGAAATCCATCGAGAGGTCCTTTATCCCATCCAAATTCCCCGACGAGATTTGAGACGTGCTTCACCCGAACCCCTCTGGAGGAGACCACGACGTTAGAGCATGGTTGTATCTCTTCCTTCTACTTAATAATATAAGTGATTATTGTCTGGTTCCCATCTTGTATTTTTTCTTTATCGAATGTAATATGCTTAGTCTTCTCTGACTGACTAGTAGATTCTGGATGGAATTAGTATGTGGTACGCAGTTATCATTTTCTAATCCTTGTGCAGGTGTCCAAGCGTGATAAGTGAAGGGATTGTGACTTGCCAAATTGGGAGTGAGAAGTTCTCATCACCACTACGATTTCCGACAACAGCATTGGACTACAGGTAGGCCATATTATCGCATCCTCTTTCATTCAAATATCTAGGAACCTACACCTTAGCATGATTCCTTGTTACTAGACCCACCCTAGGGCTAAAGGGATCGTCTTTGTCTGCAGAGAGGATTTACCTACATAACACCTGGTCTAAAAATGGAAGGGGTAAATGATCTTTCTACATAGCCTTTTTCAGTTCCCTATAATCCACAAAAATATTCATTCACCATTTTTCTTAGGGACGACAATTAATGGTGAAACCCACTAGTTTTTTGAAATAGGATATAAAATATTGACATCCAGGAGCTTTTGTAACTCTTTCTTTACTACATCCCTAAGGTGTGGATATAATCTTCTTTAAGGTTGTAAAAAAGCACAGGAATATTTTTCTATATAAATGTGATGGATACATAGTTGTGTATCAATGCCTTTCATGTCAGAATATTCTCAAGGAAAAACCCGTTTATATTTCTGGAGAATCTGAATTAACTTTTTATGTTGTTGACCATCCAGATTGGAATTAATATTCAAGGTTTTACCAGGTTTGATTTTAATAGTAATTTTATTATGGACATCATTCATAGGTATTTTTAGAGTCCTATAATTTACAGTATCACAAGGTGTCTGTGTATTTTCTCTTTGAAAATTTTTCATATTGTACATAAATGTCAATATTCAAACTCTTTTCCAAAGAAATATGATGAGAAACAAAAGAAGAAGAAAACAGGGTATTTGAAATGGAAAAATGCAAAGCTCATACTATAGGTAAGCAGCCTAAAAAATGCTTGATTGTTTTCCTATAATCAAACTGAAAAGATCAAACTTTTGCTCTAAAGTTCTGAAAAGGGATGATTTTTGTCAAGTTTGGGACCTTATAGTATGTTTTAATCCTCATTCCCTGACCACGTTTCATATCCTTTTACCTCTCCCCTTTGTTATTTCTCTTATCCTAAGTGTCATCACACAAAAATTTTCAAAACATCAGTGTGTCATGTTTGTTTTTGGTCATGGTTCAAATTAGGTTTAGAATTCAAATTAGGATTTGTTTAAGGGTAGGTTAGATTTTTATAAGTTCAAAGGTCATCATTGAGTTCAAATAAAGTCGTTTAAAGGTCCATTCATTTTCAAATATCCATAATTTCCATTTACGAGTCATTCCATAAAGTTTCAGGTCAAAATTCTGCAATTAGCCAAGAATCCACGTTTACGTAGTGCCACTAGTTCAAAAAAGTTGATTTTCACTACAAAAGCGCTAATAGTTTTGTAGCGCAAACTGGGAAAAATACACTGTTGGCACTATGAAAGCACGGTTCCTGAATTGTCTTGTCATTCAAGATTAATTTTGTCAGAATCCATTAGGAAATGATTGGTTAGTGGTATGATGAGTTAGTTAGTGATGAGATTCAATGTACTTACCCATCTTGCAATCATAATTTTCATGATAGGGTATGAATGAGGCATCATTCAGTTATGAGATGACATTTAAAATTCAAAATATTTCCTAATTTATTCATTCTCAGAGATGAGTGTCTGAGCTCTGAAGTAGTCAAGTGTAACCTGTGGTTGTTCCATACAAAGGTTATCTTCATCCTAATCAAGCGAGGTTGTTTCATATACTCAAGTGAGTCATATATATCCTAATCAAGAGAGGTTGTTTCATATACTCAAGCGAGTCATATATATCCTAATCAACCGAGGTTGTTTCATATATTCAAGTGAAGTTGACAGGTTTTTTTGAGAAGCATGGCAAAGGAAAAGAAAGTTCACAGAGGGGGACATTGTTTAAGATATGAGCCTGAAAATATGAAGGCCATAGTTGAAGACCCAGCAGTGATGGAAGCATTCAGCAGAGTAGGTTGTCATTGGTTTTGTGAAAAGCTACAGGGTTGCCACACACAGGTGTCTAAAGAATTTTCTTTGCACTTCATTGGAATAACTACCAAGTTTGGGATGCTAAGTGTGCCAATTACACCATAAATTATTGTTGTTGTGACAGAAATACCAAGGGGACAAGAAACTTGGTTCAAAAGTTTCAAATTTGATATGGAGCCATGCAAGGAATTCATGAAACCTGAGTATGCAGATATGGACCTCAATAATGCAATCCCTAGAAGCTAAATCAAGGACACTTATGCAAAGTTGTTTCTCAACATCCAAAGATATTTTACATGTGAAGGTAGATATCATAAGGTCTACACATATTATTTCAAGTTGCTTCTGAATTTCACAAGTAAAATTTCACTTCATTTTCCCTTTTACCTGCATAGGAGTATTGCTAAAATGGTTGATAAATTACAAGCCAAATATGAAGGTTGTGAAACATCTTCGTTTCATCATGGTTTGATGAAGTTTTTGATTTTGAATGAGCTTCCGAGGATAGGCAGGGATTGGTCATCCTTTTTGTTTATAAATGGTTTTGAATTGGAAGCATTAACTCCTGCTAGAAACCCTAAAACTAAAGGAACTCCATCACCACCACCAGCAGAGTCTAGTAAACTTGTGGTGGCAAAATAAAACGAATTTGTAAAACTGAATCCAAGGAAAAAAGTTGAGAAAAGGACAGAGTAGACAACAATGATTGACACATCAACTCCATCACCTGCAAAATAGAAGTCAAAGAGTGTCAAAGAGGCAAAACATAAACAAGTTTCCAGCAAGAAAGAAATCAAAAGAGTGAAAAAAATCCAAGCAATGGCATTAAAGGGAAAAATAATTGCTACAGATACAGAGGACAACCCAGTAATAATGGGAAACTTACATAACATCCTACATGTAGTTGATATAGAGGAGACACTCATTGTGCAAGCTAAATTCATTAGAGAAGATGAGCACAAATAGAAAAATGATAAGTTTGTAAAGAAGCTTGAGTTTGAGGGTGAAAATGCAACTTTTATCTTTCAAGCTACAAAGCCTTTAACTAGGCATGCTAAGAAATTTAAGGAAGGAAGCAAGGAAGTTCAAGAAGCTATTGAAACATATAAAGCCCTTGAAGAAGTGGTTGATCTCTCAACACATGCAGAGAAGCATATAGTCAGCAGAACAAAAGAGAGAGAAGAATAAGTGACAAAGAAAATAGAGTTTAAACATCTTGAGGAGAAATTGAGGTTGGATGATCAGGAGCTCAAGTCAAAGCCATGGAAAAAGCTCAAAATTGAAAGTGTTCAAAATCACTTGCAACCTAAATTATTGGATAGGCCTCGATGATACGATCCTAACACCGTGAACGGCACTCAAATCTGACACTGTATGTAAAATTTATGCAGGTTTGAGGTTTTCAGTAAATTGCAAAAATTCAGTTTGACCAGGTTTGACTTCCAAATTTTGAAAATTAAAAAAGGAATATTCCAAGGAATATCCCCGCTATATTCCTCAAAATAATTCCTGGAATATTCCTTAGAATATTCTACCTGGGCCAAACGCATGGTGACAAATGGCAGCTCTTCATTCAATTTTAGGATGACTGTGTATGTTTTTGGACCAATTATGGACTGCCACGTGGCCCCCTAGTTGGAGAAATGGTGGTATGTTAAAATTTTTTGGAATTCTGCAGGTTTGAACCTCCGACCTATCGTGCATAAGAGCCACGACTTACCATTGTGCCATTGACATGGTTCTTAACCATATTGGCTCACATGGCCTATTTAAGTTTTGTCATTACTGTAGGCGGCAGTAAATGGAGGCCAGCCCCTAAGGGCTAGCCACCACATCATGTGACCAAAGTGCCATGATCTCAGGCTTGAACTCAACGGCATTAAAAAATGGTTAAAGAAACCGTTATCATTTTAATGTGGCCACCACCAATAAAACATTCCACGGTTTTGCATAATGGTTTGTTAGCGTTTATTCTATCGGAAAAGTCAACACATGTGACTGCTAAACAACCCAAAATTTAATACCACAGTTAGAATTTCCGCTGAATGTGGTGTTCCACCATTTCATGTGGCCTTTGCCAAAATTTTCAGGCTTAACTGGAGTTGGCCCAAAATTAGAGGAGGTTTTTTAGGCCAGATTGGGAAAAAATGGTTTTGGTCATAACTTCTGATAGGGAGAACCTTTTAGAAAGAATTTTTATTTTATTTAGGGTATTCATAGAATTCTAAATCCATTGGAATAGGTTTTAGAGCCATTTGAGTTGATATTCAGTCCCTTTTTCTTCAGGGAAGCAATGAGAGCCGTGAGGGCCAAGAGGGAGTTGGAGCTGTGTTTAGCTACGCTTAACCATTTGAAGTGAACCAAAAGTCATTTTCAAATTTCTTCAGAATTACAGAGCCATTGGGATAGATTCCAAAGGCAATAGAGGATTTCTACAGCCATTTTAGCTTCAGGGAAGCTTTTTGAACCATCAAGGTCATTTTGGGGTTGGAGTTGTTCTGAGTTGTACCTCTCCATTTGAGATGAACCAAAGATAATTTTCAGCTAATTTAAACCTTATAAACTTAAAGAAAGAGGTTTAATATCTTTTTGAGGACTTATACAGCCTGAAAATCTTCAGAGGAGTTCAAAGATCCGTTAGGGCCTTATTGAAGAAATCATTGTTTATGGTAATTCTTCACTGTTTAGTGAATTTGGAAAGGAATTATTATCTTTTCCCTGTCTTATGAATCAGTATTTGCATTCAAATTTGTATATTGAGACACTTTTAAACTTGTATTAGCATTTGAAATCATTTTAATACAACAGGACAAGCTCATTTTGGGAGGTTTGATCCAGCAGATGTAGCCCAGGAGGGGTGAATTACTCACCAAACATATGTGTCATGTTATGTTGAAGTTATCTTGCTAAACATTTCTGATTTAATATGTTGAACAGAAAATTAAATTAATTTTCCTTCACACATAAACTCTTATACAGTTTCCATAAACCCTTTGTTTCAATTGCAAGACATGAATAATAGTTTGCACATATAATTTGATGGAACTTGTGAGTGTTAACTTCTACAAGTTCTAAAGACAGAGTCTGTAAAGGGCCAGGTAGCCTCTGGATATCATCCTTTTATCAAAGGTGACATATCTATTAAATTCCCCTACAGTCAATCTCTAGAATAGATCTAAGTAATTGTTTAATCAGCTAGACTTGGATAATTTTACACACATTTAATTAATGGAAATGGATACCTTGCACACATTTTCAAGTACTTCCATTTTTAGATCATATGGTATTAGAGCTTTGGTTAAGCTTGGTTGTGCTTATGTTGAGCATTTTTTTTTGTGCAAAAGGTGTTAAAATAGTGTAAAATATTGACAGTTTTATTGGTTGCAAAATGGCTGCTTGAATAAGAAGGGGTCTTTACCGACATTTGGTTAAAAAGCTTGTCATTTGTTTGAAATCTTTGAGAACTTTTCTTCAAAATTTCCTTTTGTTAATTTTACCATTTACATAATGTCAAATTCTTCTACAAGTGAATTTTCCTCCTTCAGGAGATTCTTCAATTATGACATGAAGAATGAGCTCAATAAGGTGAAGGACATGGTGCAGATTCTCATTGAGGATCAAAGAGAAACTGTTAAGCTTCATGCACAATTATTGGCTATGAAGGATGAGAAGGAAGCAATTCTCCAAAGGTTGCATGACATGGAGAAACAACTCCTTCAAGCTCAAGAAGCTTTGTCCAAGAACAAGCATGAGGAAGAGGTAAACCATTTCAACTTGTCTTCAATTTCCTCTATTGAAAAGTGTGTTGGTTCTTTTGAAAAACATACAAGGGGTATAGGGTCCAAATTAATGTTTAAGATGGGCTATCATGAAGGCAAAGGTTTGGGCAAGAATTCACAAGGCATGGTTGACCCTATTTCAGTTGTGGAGCGACCCAAGAATGTTGGTCTTGGTTATATGCTGTTTAATGGCGAAGACTCCAAATCCTTAAATGCATGTGATGCAAATTTAAAGAGAACCTTTATTCCAAGTTCTAAAATGCATATATGTAAAAAAAAATTTAAGGATTATTTCCATTGTTTTAAGCCATCATCGCAGCAAGTAGAGGGTAAACATGTCTCTTATGGCGAGCATTCAAGTTCAAATAGTTTTCAAGACAAGAACTGGCGTAGTGCCCTGGTAGTTATTTATCAGGTTCCTCATCTTTCGAAGACAAAAAGGAAGGACATTCCATGCAGCAAAAAAGGTATAATTATACACATGATCAATTTGATTATGTTTCAGTAAAGAATGATAATTTTTCTTGTTCAAATGAAAGAATTTTTTTTTGCACATTTTGTGGTGGATTTAACCATGTTGCTTCAAGATGATGGTCGAAAAAGAAAGCACACAGGAAGCAGAATAGGCAAGGAGAAATTTCTCAGAAAGTGCTTAAGAGCTTCACATTTTTTCAAAGGAAGGGACATGATGTCTCTCATTGTTGGACTTTGCATCCAAAAAATCGTCCAAAGCACATGCAGCTAGAGGAAAAAAAGCTTGGCAAAAGTGGATCTATGGATTCCATTATCGATGTGGAAATGGAAGATTCACATGAAGGTGTATTGCAACCATAAAATATGCCATGGAGTTGGCTTGGTAGGAAGTGGATTAACTTCTTAATGTAGTAAGTAATTACTCATTTTGTACATGCAAATTTCAGACTGGTATGCATATATTTCAGTTGAAAAGTTTGATGCGAGATTGCATGTAAAAGTAGTTTCAGTTGAAGGAATTTCTTTGTTGTTGCAAAATTTTCGCCATGGAGGTGTAAAAGATGAGAATGATACTCACTTATATTGCAAAAATTTCTTTTGGTTCAGCTCTTAGTCACCCACATGTTTTTGGGATGATGTACTTGTTGGTATTTCAAAAGAAGAGTTGAAGTTGCACATGTACATAGAGGTTGTATGTGTAATTAACGAACTGTATATAGTTCATTGTACATGATACATACACCTGTGTTTGTCAAGATGTATCTTGTTTTTTGTCGAATTGTGTCGATTTTGTCACACATGTTTATCGACTTGTGTCAATTGTCTCGTACATTTTTATCGACATGTGTCGATTTTGGGCACACTTTTTACATTGTTGGTTTTGTGTCAACTGTATAGCACATTTCATTGTCAACTTGTTTTTGATGTCGTATGTTGCACAAGGTGCCTTTGGTGTCGATTGGTGCAGAGAACGAAGTGTCAGTGAAAAGCAGTGCAAGATTCCTTGAGATGGAAGGGCATGCAAGCAAAGAGGGCACAAAGTTCAACAAGGGTCATTGCTGGTTTCAGTATGGCAGATCTTTATGGCAAGAAAACTTGGTCAGGATTCGGCACAAGTTCTTGGCTCATTCAGCAAAATTCATCATGTGAACAGTTGGTAATTCAGGAAAATTTTTGGAGGCTGAAGAGAAGAGGATGTTGTTATTATCTCATTTTTTGTACCACAGTTTAGTTTCAGAATTTCAGTGAGCTTTTTGGGTCCAAAAGCTTCTCATTTGGGAGGTGTGATCAGGAGCTCAAGTCGAAGCCATGGAAAAAGCTCAAAATTGAAAGTTTTCACAATCGCTTGCAACCTGAACGATCGGACAGGCCTCGGCGATACGATCATGATGCCATGAACGGCACTCAAATCCGACACTGTATGTGAAAGTTATGCAGGTTTGAAAATTTCAGTAAATTGCAAAAATTCAGTTTGACCAGGTTTGACTTCCAAATTTTGAAAATTAAAAAAGGAATATTCCCTAGAATATTCCTCAAAATATTCCACCTAGGCCAAACATATGGTGACAAATGGTAGATCTTCATTCGATTTTAGGATGACTGTGTATGTTTTTGAACCAATTATGGGCTGCCACGTGGCAAGCCTAGAGGCTGCCATGTGGCCCCCTGGTCAGAGAAATAGTGGTATGTTAAAACATTTTGGAAGTCCGCAGGTTTGAACCTCCAACCTATTGTGCGGTTTGAACCTCCAACCTATTGTGCATAAGAGCCACAACTTACCATTGTGCCATTGACATGGTTCTTAACCATATTGGGTCACACGGCCTATTTAAGTTTTGTCATTACAGTGGGCGATGGTAAATGGGGGCCAGCCCCCACATCATGTGACCAAAGCACCGTGAGCTCAGGCTTGAACTCGGCAGCATTAACAAATGGTTAAACAAACCATTACCTTTTTAATGTGGCCACCACCGATAAAACATGCCACTGTTTTGCATAATGGTTTATTAATGTTTATTCCGCGGGCGAAGTCGACACATGTGACCGCTAAATAGCCCAACTTTTAATACCACAGTTAGCAGTTACACCGAATGTGGCGCATTCCACCATTTCAGGCGGCCTTTGCCAAAATTGTCGGGCTTAACTGGAGTTGGCCCAAAATTAGAGGAGGTTTTTTAGGCCAAATTGGGCAAAAATGGTTTTGGTCATAACTTCTGATAGGGAGAACCTTTTGGAACGAAATGTTTTTTAATTTCAAGTATTCAGATAAATTTGAATCCATTGGAATAGGTTGTAGAGCCTTTGGAGTTGATCTTCAGTCCCTTTTTCTTCAGGGAAGCAATGAGAGCCATGAGGGCCAAGAGGGAGTTGGAGCTGTGTTGAGCTATGCTTAACCATTTGAAGTGAACCAAAAGTCATTTTCAACTTTATTCAACATTCTAGAGAAATTTGGAAAGGTTCCAAAGGTATTAGAGGAGTTCTAAAGCCATTTTAGCTTCAGGGAAGCTTTTTGAGCCATCAGGGCCATTTTGGGGTTGGAGCTGTTTTGAGTTGTACCTCTCTGTTTGAGGTGAACCAAAGATCATTTTCAGCTAATTTCATCCTTCTGAACCTAATTAAAGATGTTTCAGATCTATTTGATGACTTCTATAGCCTAAAAATCTTCAGAGGAGTTCGAAGAGTCGTTAGGGCCTTATTGAAGAAATCATTGTTTATGGTAATTCTTCACTGTTTAGTGAATTTGGAAACGCATTCTTAGCTTTTCCCTATCTTCTAAATCAGTATTTTCATTTAGATTTGTCTATTGATACACTTTTAAACTTTTATTATCATTTGAAATCATTTTAATACAAGAGGACAAGCTCATTTTGGGAGGCTTGATCCAGCAGACGTAGCCCAGGAGGGGTGAACTACTCACCAAATATCTGTGTCATGTTATGTTGAAGTTATCTTGATAAAAAATTTATGATTTAATATGTTAAAAATCAAATTAAATTAGCTTTCCTTCACACATAAACTCTTATACAGTTTCCATAAACCCTTTGTTTCAATTACAAGACATGAATAACAGTTTGCACATATAATTTGATGGAAATTGTGAGTGTTAACTTCTACAAGTTCTAAAGACAGAGTCTATAAAGGGCCAGGTAGCCTCTAGATCTCATCCTTTTATCAAAGGTGACATATCCAGTAAATGCCCCTACATTCAATCTTTGGAATAGATCTAAGTAGTTGTTTAATCAGCTAGACTTGGAGAATTTTGCAAACATTTAATTAATGGAAATGGATACCTTGCACACATTTTCAAGTACTTCCATTTTCATATCAGATGGTATCAGAGCTTTGGTTAAGCTTGTTTGTGCTTATTTTGAGCATTTTTTTTTGTGCAAAAGGTGTTAAAACAGTGTAAAATATTGACTATTTTATTGGTTGCAAAATGGTTGCTTGAATAAGAAGGGGTCTTTACCGACATTTGGTTAAAAATCTTGTCATTTGTTTGAAAGCTTGGAGAAATTTTCTTCAGAAGTTCCTTTTGTTAATTTTACCATTTACATAATGTCAACTTCTTCTACAAGTGAAGTTTCCTCCTTCACGAGATTCTTCAATGATGACATGAAGAATGAGTTCATTAAGGTGAAGGACATGGTGCAGATTCTCATTGAGGATCAAAGAGAAAGTGTTAAGCTTCATGCAAAATTATTGGCTATGAAGGATGAGAAGGAAGAAATTCTCCAAAGGTTGCATGACATGGAGAAACAACTCCTTCAAGCTCAAGGATCTTTTTCCAATAACAAGCGTGAGGAAGAGGTAAACCATTTCAACTTGTCTTCAATTTCCTCTATTGAAAAGTGTCTTGGTTCTTTTGAAAAACATACAAGCGGAATTGAGTCCAAACTAATGTTTCAGATGGGGTATCAAGAAGGAAAAGGTTTTGGAAAGCATGCACAAGGCATGGTTGACCCTATTTCAGTTGTGGAGTGACCCAGGATTGTTGGTCTTGGCTATGTCCAGTTTAATGGCGAAGACTCCAAATCCTTGAATGCATGTGATGCAAATTTAAAGAGAACCTTTATTCCAAGTTCTTCTACGCATATTTTTCAAATGTGTTTTAAGGATGATTTCCATTGTTTTAAGCCATCATTGCAGCAAGTAGAGGGTAAACATGCCGCTTATGGTGAGCCGTCAAGTTGAAACAGTTTTCAAGAAAAGAATTGTGATGAAAGTCTGAAAAGGAAAGCTATCTCCTCTACTAGTTCATTGTCTTTCAAAGACAAAAAGGATGGAAATTCCATGTAGCAAAAGAGGTATAATTATTCACATAGTAAATTTGAATATGTTTCAGCAAAGAATGATAATTTTTCTTGTTCAAACGAAAGAAATTTTTGTTGCACATTTTGTGGTGGATTTAACCATGTTGCTTCAAGATTCTAGTTGAAAAAGAAAGTACACAGAAAGCAGAAGAGGCAAAGAGAAATTTCTCAGAAATTGCTTAAGAGTTGCACATTTTTTCAAAGGAAGGGACATGATGTCTCTCATTTTTGGACTTTGCATCCAACAAATTGTCCAAAGCACATGCAGCTAGAGGACAAAAAGCTTGGCGAAAGTGGATCTATGGATTCCGTTATCGATGTGGAAATGGAAGATTCACATGAAGGTGTATTGCAACCGCAAAAAACCCCATGGAGTTGGCTTGGTAGGAAGTGGATTAACTTCTTAATGCAGTAAGTCATTACTCATTTTGTACAGGCAAATTTCAGATTGGTATGCATATATTTCAGTTGAAAATTTTGATGCAAGATTGCATGTAAAAGCAATTTCAGTTGAAGGAATTTCTTTGTTGTTGCAAAAGTTTCGCCATGGAGATGTAAAAGATGAGTACGATACTCACTTACATTGCAGCAATTTCTTTTGGTTTAGCTCTTAGTCACCCACATGTTTTTGGGATGATGTACTTGTTGGTATTTAAAAAGAAGAGTTGAAGTTGCACATGTACATAGAGGTTGTATGTGTAATTAGCAAACTGTATATAGTTCATTGTACATGATACATACACGTGTTTTTCAAGATGTATCTTGTTGTTTGTCGACTTGTGTCAATTTTCTCACACATTTTTATCAACTTGTGTCGATTGTGTCATATATGTTTATCGACTTGTGTCGATTGTGGGCACACTTTTTACATTGTTGGTTATGTGTCAATTGTATAGCACATTTCATTGTCAACTTGTTGTTGATTTCGTATGTTGCACAAGGTGCCTTTGGTGTCGATTGGTGCAGAGAACAAAGTGTCAGTGCAAAGCAATGCAAGATTCCATGAGATGGAAGGGCATGCAAGCAAAGAGGGCACAAAGTTCAACAAGGGTCATTGCTGGTTTCAGTATGGCAGATTTTTATGGCGAGAAAACTTGGTCAATATTCGGCACAAGTACTTGGCTCATTCAGCAAAATTTGTCATGTGAACAGTTGGCAATTCAAGAAAATTTTTGGAGGCTGAAGAGAAGAGGATGTTGTTATTCTCTCATTTTTTGTACTACAATTCAGTTTCAGAAGTTCAGTGGGCTTTTGGGGTCCAAAAGCTTCTCATTTGGGAGGTGATCAGGAGCTAAAGTCCAAGCCATGGAAAAAGCTCAAAATTGAAAGTGTTCAAAATCAATTACAAACTAAATGATTGGATAGGCCTCGGCGGTACGATCATGATGTCGTGAATGGCACTCAAATCCGACAATGTATGTGAAGGTTATGCAGGTTTGAATTTTTCAGTAAACTGCAAAAATTCAGTTTGACCAGGTTTGACTTCCAAATTTCGAAAATTAAAAAAGGAATATTCTTGGAATATTCCTTGAAATATTCCCTAGAATATTCCTCGAAATATTCCACCTGGGCCAAACGTATGGTGACAAATGGCAGCTCTTCATTCGATTTAGGATGATTGTGTATGTTTTTGGACCAATTATGGGTTGCCACATGGCAGGTCCGGAGACCGCCACATGACCCCCTGGTTGGAGAAATGGTGGTATGTTAAAAAAAATTGGAAGTCTGCAGGTTTGAACCTCCGACCTATCGTGCACAAGAACCACGACTTACCATTGCGCCATTGACATGGTTCTTAACCATATTGGCTCACATGGCCTATTTAAGTTTTCTCATTACAGTAGGCGGCAGTAAAGGGGGGCCAGCGCCCACATCATGTGACCAAAGCCTCATGATGTTAGGCTTGAACTCAGCAGCATTAACAAATGGTTAAAGAAACCGTTACATTTTAATGTGGCCACCACCGATAAAACATGCCATGGTTTTGCATAATGGTTTGTTAACATTTATTCCGCTGACAAAGTCGACACACGTGACCGCTAAACAGCCAAATATTTAATACCACAGTTAGATTTTATGCCAAATGTGGTGCATTCCACCATTTCAGGCAGCCTTTGCCAAAATTTTCGGGCTTAACTGGAGTTGGCCCAAAATTAGAGGAGGTTTTTTAGGCCAGATTGGGAAAAAATGGTTTTGGTCATAACTTCTGATAGGGAGAACCTTTTGGAACAATTTGTTTTTTGATTTCAGGTATTTAGAGCATTATAAATCCATTGGAATATTTTTTAGAGTAATTGGATTTGATATTCAGTACCTTTTTCTTTAGGGAAGCAATGAGAGCCATGAGGGCCAAGAGGGAGTTGGAGCTATGTTGAGCTATGCTTAACCATTTGAAGTGAACCAAAAGTCATTTTCAGCTTTATTCAACATTCCAGAGCCATTGGGATAGGTTATAGAGGTAGTAGAGGAGTTCTACAGAAATTTTAGCTTCAGGGAAGCTTTTTGAGCCATTAGAGCCATTTTGGGGTTGGAGCTGTTTTGAGTTGTACCTCTCTATTTGAGGTGAGCCAAAGATCATTTTCAGCTAATTTTGACCTTATAAACCTAATGAAAGAGGTTTCAGATCTATTTTGTGACTTCTACAGCCTAAAAATCTTCATAGGAGTTCAAAGAGCCGTTAGGGCCTTATTGAAGAAATCACTGTTTATGGTAATTCTTCACTGTTTAGTGAATTTGGAAAGGCATTCTTAGATTTTCCCTATCTTATGAATCAGTATTTTCATTCAGATTTTTCTATTGAGTCACTTTTAAACTTTTATTAGTATTTTAAATCATTTTAATACAAGAGGACAAGCTCATTTTGGGAGGCTTGATCTAGCAGACGTAGCCCAAGAGGGGTGAACTGCTCATCAAACATATGTGTCATGTTATGCTGAAGTTATCTTGCTAAACATTTCTAATTTAATATGTTAAACAGAAAATTAAATTAACTTTCCTTCACACATAAACTCTTATATAGTTTCCATAAACCCTTTGTTTCAATTGCAAGACATGAATAACAGTTTGCACATATAATTTGATGGAAATTGTGAGTGTTAACTTATACAAGTTCTAAGGACAGAGTCTGTAAAGGGCTAGGTATCCTTTGGATCTCATCCTTTTATCAAAGGTGACATATCCAGTAAATGCCCCTACAGTCAATCTCTGGAATAGATCTAAGTAGTTGTTTAATCAGCTAGACTTGGAGAATTTTACACACATTTAATTAATGGAAGTGGATACCTTGCACACATTTTCAATTACTTCCATTTTCAGATCAGATGGTATCAAAGCTTTTGTTAAGCTTGGTTGTGCTTATTTGAGCATTTTTTTTGTGCAAAATGTGTCAAAACAGTGTAAAATATTGATTGTTTTATTAGTTGCAAAATGGCTACTTGAATAAGAAGGGGTCTTTACCGACATTTGGTTAAAAATCTTGTCATTTGTTTGAAAGCTTTGAGAAATTTTCTTCAAAAGTTCCTTTTGTTAATTTTACCATTTACATAATGTCAAATTCTTCTACAAGTGAAGTTTCTTCCTTCACAAGATTCTTCAATAATGACATGAAGAATGAGTTCATTAAGGTGAAGGACATGGTGTAGATTCTCATTGAGGATCAAAGAGAAAGTGTTAAGTTTCATGCACAATTATTGGCTATGAAGGATGAGAAGGAAGCAATTCTCCAAACTAATGTTTTAGATGGGCTATCAAGAACGCAAAGGTTTGGGAAACCATGCACAAGGCATGGTTGACCCTATTTCAGTTGTAGATCAACCCAAGAATGTTGGTCTTGGTTATGTGCAGTTTAATGGCGAAGACTCCAAATCCTTGAATGCATGTGATGCAAATTTAAAGAGAACCTTTATTCCAAGTTCTTCTATGCATATTTGTCAAAAAAAAATTAAGGATGATTTCCATTGTTTTAAGCCATCATTGCAGCAAGTAGAGGGTAAACATTCCGCCTATGGTGAGCCTTCAAGTTCAAACAGTTTTCAAGACAAGAATTGTGATGAAAGTCTGAAAAGGAAAGTTGCCTCCTATACTAGTTCATCGTCTTTCGAAGACAAAAAGGATGGACATTCCATGCAGAAAAAGAGGTATAATTATTCACATGATAAATTTGATTTTGTTTCAGAAAAGAATGATAGTTTTTCTTGTTCAAATGAAAGAATGTTTTGTTGCACATTTTGTGGTGGATTTAGCCATGTTGCTTCAAGATGCTGGTTGAAAAAGAAAGCACACAGGAATCAGAAGAGGAAAAGAGAACTTTCTTAGAATGTGCTTAAGATTTGTGCATTTTTTCGAAGGAAGGGACATGATGTCTTTCATTGTTGGACATTTCATCCAACAAATCATCCAAAGCACATGTAGCTAGTGGACAAAAAGCTTGGCAAAAGTGGGTCTATGGATTCCATTATCGATGTGGAAATGGAAGATTCACATGAAGGTGTATTGCAACCGCAAAACATGCCATGGAGTTGGATTGGTAGGAAGTGGATTAACTTCTTAATTTAGTAAGTCATTACTCATTTTGTACATGCAAATTTTGTATTGGTATGCATATATTTCAGTTGAAAATTTTGATGCAAGATTGCATGTAAAAGCAGTTTCAGTTGAAGGAATTTCTTTGTTGTTGCAAAAGTTTCACCATGGAGGTGTAAAAGATGAGTATGATACTCACTTATATTGCAGCAATTTCTTTTGGTTTAGCTCTTAGTCAACCACATGTTTTTGGGATGATGTACTTGTTGGTATTTAAAAAGAAGAGTTGAAGTTGCACATGTACATAGAGGTTGTATGTGTAATTAGAGAATTGTATATAGTTCATTGTACATGATACATACACATGTGTTTGTCAAGATGTATCTTGTTGTTTGTCAACTTGTGTCGATTTTGTCACACATGTTTATCAACTTGTGTCGATTGTGTCATACATGTTTATCGACTTGTTTCGATTGTGGGCACACTTTTTACATTGTTGGTTGTGTGTCAATTGTATAGCACATTTCATTGTCAACTTGTTGTTGATGCCGTATGTTGCACAAGGTGCCTTTGGTGTCGATTGGTGGAGAGAACGAAGTGTCAGTGCAAAGCAGCGCAAGATTCCATGAGATGGAAGGGCATGCAAGCAAAGAGGGCACAAATTTCAGCAAGGGTCATTGTTGGTTTCAGTATGGCAGATTTGTAAGGCGAGAAAACTTGGTCGGGATTTAGCACAAGTACTTGGCTCATTCAGCAAAATTCGTCATGTGAATAGTTGGCAATTCAGGAAAATTTTTGGAGGTTGAAGAGAAGAGGATGTTTTTATTCTCTCATTTTTTGTACTACAGTTCAGTTTCAAAATTTTAGTGAGCTTTTGGGGTCTAAAAGCTTCTCATTTTGGAGGTGTGATCAGGAGATCAAGTCCAAGACATGGAAAAAGATCAAAATTGAAAGTGTTCAAAATCACTTGCAACCTAAACGATCGGATAGGCCTCAGCGATATGATCCTGACGTCATGAACGACACTCAAATCTGACATTGTATGTGAAAGTTATACAGGTTTGAAGTTTTCAGTAAACTACAAAAATTCAGTTTGACCAGGTTTGACTTCAAAATTTTGAAAATTAAAAAAGGAATATTCCTCAAAATATTCCCTAGAATATTCCTCGAAATATTCCACCTGGGCCAAACGTATGGTGACAAATGGCAGCTCTTCATTCGATTTTAGGATGACTGTTTATGTTTTTGGACCAATTATTGGTTGCCACGTGGCAGGCTCGGAGGCTGCCATGTGGCCCTCTAGTCAGAGAAATGGTGGTATGTTAAAAAAATTTAGAATTCCACAGGTTTGAACCTCCGACCTATCATGCACAAGAGCCACGATTTATCATTGCACCATTGACATGGCTCTTAACCATATTGGCTCACACGGCCTATTTATGTTTTTTCATTACAGTGGGTAGCGGTAAATGGGGGCCAGCCCCCACTTCATGTGACCAAAGTGTCGTGACCTTAGGCTTGAACTCAGTGGCATTAACAAATGGTTAAAAAAATCATTACCATTTTAATGTGGCCACCACCTATAAAACATGCCATGGTTTTCCATAATGGTTTGTTAACGTTTATTCTGTCGGCGAAGTCAACACATGTGACCGCTAAATAGCCCAAAATTTAATACCACAGTTAGCGGTTCCACTGAATTTGGCGCGTTCCACCATTTCAGGCGGCCTTTGCCAAAATTGTCGGGCTTAACTGGAGTTGGCCCAAAATTAGAGGAGGTTTTTTAGGCCAAATTGGGAAAAAATGGTTTTGGTCATAACTTCTGATAGGGAGAACCTTTTGGAATGAAATGTTTTTTGATTTCAAGCATTCAGAGAAATATAAATCCATTGGAATAGGTTGTAGAGCCATTGGAGTTGATCTTCAGTCCCTTTTTCTTTAGGGAAGCAATGAGAGCCATGAGGGCCAAGAGGGAGTTGGAGCTGTGTTGAGCTATGCTTAACCATTTGAAGTGAACCAAAAGTCATTTTCAAATTTATTTAGCATTCCAAATCAATTCAGAAAGTTTCCAGAGGTATTAGAGGAGTTCTAAAGCCATTTTAGCTTCAGGGAAGCTTTTTGAGCCATCAGGGCCATTTTGGGGTTGGAGCTGTTTTGAGTTGTACCTCTCTGTTTGAGGTGAACCAAAGATCATTTTCAGCTAATTTCAACCTTATGAACCTAATTAAAGAGGTTTCAGATCTGTTTGATGACTTCTACAGCCTGAAAATCTTCAGAGGAGTTCGAAGAGCCGTTAGGGCCTTATTGAATAAATCACTGTTTATGGTAATTCTTCACTGTTTAGTGAATTTGGAAAGGCATTCTTAGCTTTTCCCTGTCTTATAAATCATTATTTTCATTTAGATTTGTCTATTGAGACACTTTTAAACTTTTATTATCATTTGAAATCATTTTAATACAAGAGGACAAGCTCATTTTGGGAGGCTTGATCCAGCAGACGTAGCCCACGAGGGGTGAACTGCTCACTAAACATCTGTGTCATGTTATGCTGAAGTTATCTTGTTGAACATTTCTGATTTAATATGTTAAAAAAAAAATTAAATTAACTTTCCTTCACACATAAACTCTTATATAGTTTCCATAAACCCTTTGTTTCAATTGCAAGAGATGAATAACAGTTTGAACATATAATTTGATGGAAATTGTGAGTGTTAACTTCTACAAGTTCTAAAGACAGAGTCTGTAAAGGGCCAGGTAGCCTCTGGATCTCATCCTTTTATCAAAGGTGACATATCTAGTAAATTCCCCTATAGTCAATCTATGGAATAGATCTAAGTAGTTGTTTAACCAGCTACACTTGGAGAATTTTTCACACATTTAATTAATGGAAATAGATATCTTGCATACGTTTTCAAGTACTTCCATTTTCATATCATTGGAAAAACAAGAAATTTTTGTGATGAGAAAAAGGGCTAGAAATCATAGTATTGAGAAAGCAGAGTTCAAAAGAATGAAGGCATTGTGGGAAGGTCAAACCAGTTCTAGGTCTGAAACCCCAAGCAGTGTAGAAACGTTTTTCACTTGGATAGTTCCAGCAATCAAGGAAGCTAAATTTGTCAGAGTAATCAATACTCACTAGAGAGTCAGCAATAGAAGGCTTAGAAATCAAGTGGAGGACTTGGAGTAGCAGCTGAAATTGACTCGGGATGAGTTAAAGAACAAAGGTGTAGAATGACAATCATTAAAAAGTCAAAAGCTAAATAAAGTGAAAATTAAGAAGGAACCTCATGAAAACTGTGTTTTTCAGTTTATATGACTTTTTGATTTGATGAAATCGAGTGTTATTTTGCATTTTGGCATATTAATGGTTTTAATTTTGAAAACATTTGGACAAAACTGCTCACTCAGCAGTTTCGTAGCACAAACAGTGTAAAAAGAGTGAAAAGCGCTACGTAACTGCTGTAGCAGCTTTTTTCACTCTTTCTCATAAATTTTTGAAGGGAAAAAGTATGAATTATGACCTGAAATTTCCGAGGATGTATTAAATGATAATGAAGATAATCCTGGAGGCAATAAATCAAAATTTTGAAGGAAAAAATGTAAAAGAGTTGCGCTACGAAAAGCGCTATGAAACTGTGTTGTTTTCGTAGTGCGGGTCTATTTCAGCTCATTTGAACAGTTTGATGATGGTTTTGGATAGCTGGAACTTAGGGAGGATTTTGGGCAGGTGTTACTTTAGTTTCTAACAGCAAATAATCTTGAAATGATGAGTTTATGATGGTCAGAGTGTCTCAAGAGTGTAAAGGACCCTATGCCTAGAATACAGGGGATTGTTTCCTACTTTGATGGAGGTCAGCATTATGGTCATTAAAATTTGGAACCAATCATCTATATTCGACCAGGTGTTAACGAATTTAGCAAAGAATGTAATCTAATTAATATAAGGTTGTTATAGATAGGTGATTAAGAGTTTGAATCCTATTTGTAATAGGATTGTTTAGTGGATTAGCTGCCCTTTTGTAATAAATACCATGTCATATGGTTAGGCAAGGTGTCAAGAGTCAGGAGTTCAATGTATCTAGTTGTAGTTAAGGTTATCTTACGTTGTAAATTATCTATAAAAGATCAAGAAGTCGAATATGGTCAGGGTTGGACATTTTTAGCAAGAGACTGTGTTTACTGTATGTGACTGGTTTTCAGCTTAATACAATTTTTTCTACTTAGCCAACTTGAGTTTCATAAAGATTTCTATTGTGTTCTTATTCTAATTGCATCTTATTACTATCCTATGGCACTAGTGCTTGTTTATGTTACTCAGAATTCATCTTTGATGCTCTGACTTCCTATATAGATAAACTGACTGTGTTTTTTATTGTTTCACATGTGTATCTCTTGACTAGAACTCTGATATGCCTTGACTTCCATGCTAAGTAGATTTTTTGGTTTCTCTAAAGCTATTTTGACTCCATAAGGCCAATGTGCACTTGCTGATGTGATTTTCAACCAATATATATCATTTATCTTCTTATTAACCCACATTGAGTTAGCCATATATATTTCTATCAAAAATCATTAACCCTTGAGAGAGCCCTCTCAAGTTGAGGAGGCTAAGCCTCAATCGAAATATTGGTTTGAAAAAGTTACATGAGATTGATTTGAAATAGTTACACTAAATTTTTCTTATCAGCAGCCAATCAGGTACGATTTTGGTGATAACACTAAGTTTCATTTTACCCCCTCGACTCTCATACCCTCACTCCACCTCACATCAGCTTCCCTGACCCATACGCGTTAACCATATATGTTCCTCACCTCCACATCAGATGGTATATGATGCATTTCACACCCCCCCTTAGCCTTAAAACATTAACCATGATGGGGAGTCCAAAATGGGTGGTTTCAATTCCAGGCCCTACTCCCACGTGTCAACTCACTGTTATTTCGCACCCCCCTTTCACAATACCACCTACCACCTTAGGACCCCTCTGAAAACCGACTTTGGGTTTTACATGATAGACAATCACAGCCAACTGTTATCTCACTTAAAACCTTTACCTCCCATCGCATGCCACAAGTTTCAAAAGATAAATGCAAAGGTTCAGGTTATGACCCCCAAGGTGGAATATGCGATGACAGTGGGACCCAATCGCAATGGAAAATCGAAAATTTTACAGGATAGGCGTGGGAGGTAAATTTTAAAATTTCCAAAGTGTGATATGCGATGTAGTGGGGCCCGATTTAAAATCACAAATCGCAAGTTTTGAAGAATAAGTGCATAGGTAAATGTTAAATTCACCGAAGTGTGATATGCGATGATGTGGCAAGGTGATGTGGCATGATGACATGGACCTAGCCTGTATATTGCACCACGCAGATCACATAGGATAAGTTATTGATAAATGTTAAAGTTTTCAAAGTGCAATAAAGAGGCCCAAATGCAATGCAGTTTCAAAAGAAAAATCCAAAGTATTTCAAATCCATATGTAGAGCCTTTTCTATGTTAAATCACATCGGTGGAGGAAAATGATAGTACCACGTAAAGACTATGGAACGTGAAGTGTGATGTGCGATAACAGGTGGGACCTGATCGCAATCAAAAATCACAAATATTAAAAGATAAGTTGCAAATGTAAGAATTAAAATCGCTGAAGTGCGATGTGCGATGCCAGATGGGACCCGATCGCAATCGCACATCACAAGTTTTACAAGATAAATGTGAAGGGTTCAATGTTAAAACCAGCGAAGTGTGATATGCAATGTGGTGGATCCCGGTCGCAAAGCGCGCATTGCAAGTTCTACAAGATAAGTAAAAAGGTAAAGTTAAAATATAGTGAAATACGAAGTACGATGTTTGCGCGGATGCGATGTGATCCCAAGAATGAGGCCTAAAGATTTTCAAGTCTGGGCAGATGCAGTTTGTACGTAGTTTTACAAATAAATAGGCTAAAATGAGGCAGAAGGACTTATGGTAGAATAAGCCCTAAGAAGGAGTGAAAACAAAGGAAGTCGAGTCGGGAAAAGGACGTCCATGCAGAACTGTTATGGTATACCAGCAGAAGCAGAAAAGGCAGTAAACACATCAACATCATCATTAATCAATGAAAAGTGGCTAGCACTACACCAAATTTAATTACCACACATAAATTTTCTAAAAATCAGGGAAAGATGTTAGATCCACCATTGGTTACCTCTTCGTGACCATCACAGCCAACTCCAATCTTATTGTTTTATATTAAGAAGAGCCATCGAAGTGTTTGGATCCATGAAGGGCTACCCAAAATTAATTCTACAGGTGGTGTTTTGTTAGAGATTTTTTATCAGGCCTTGCATGGCCACACTTGTCCATTTTTTATCCATGTGGATATCGGTGGCCTCTCACCTATTCAATTTCGACCCGCAACATCAATTCTTTCAGTTTTTCAGCTTCAGCACAACTTACTATTTTTAGCAGGTTTTTGGGTCCTGCACACCCGGAGCCATTTTGGGAACTTATTGACCTAGGTGGATATTGGTGGCCACCCAGTGAGTCCATTTTAACCCCCACCATCAGTTATTTCAGTTTTTAAGTTTCAACACAACTTACTATTTATAGCATTTTTTCGGGTCCTGAACTTCCAGAGCCGTTTTGAGGCCCTAAACGACGCTTTTTGGGAAAATGGGGAGCAACATGGGTTGTAGATCAATTTTTCTCACTCAAAAGTTGTAGTCTTCGGATAGATATTTCTAAAGAGATATTGATCATGTCAAACAAAGATTAGATGCCAAAGTTACGTCCCCAGGAAGTTGAAACACCAACTTACCCAAACGGGGCCCACAGTTTTGGCGCTTCATCTCCTAGGGTTAGGTTTTTGGATGTTTCAAATTTTACATTGTTTCTCAACAATAAATAGGCCTTCGAGCCTCATTGTAACACAGTTCAGGGGGCTGGGAGCTGACACATCTCTTGTCAGAGATAAGCACTACCAGTGCCCTAGCTCGCTTGTTCCCATCATTTCAGCTCTGTAACACAGTTCAAGGATTGGTAGCCGACACATCTCTTCTCAGGAATACGCTACCAATACCCTAGCTCATTTATTTCCATTATGTCTGTAATAGGCCTTCGAGCCTCAATGTAACATAGCTCAGAGGCCTGCGCCTGCCACATCTCTTCTCAAAGATACGCTACCAGCGCCCTAGCTTGTTTCCATTATGTTTGTAAGCTTATTTCAGTCATTCTTTTATTAATAAAATGAAGCACTATTTCTGCTGCATCTCTGTATCTATGGCTATATGTGTATTCTTTTGCATTCCTACATAAATCCAGATCAATGGTTTTAGAGCGGTCTTCTCTTACTCTGTTTTTCTTTTCATGTCCCCAACGCGGCCAGGGTATAAGGAGTTCAACCTCGCAACCCCGACGACCCCCCATGGCGGAAGGAAATAAAGACGAGGGAGCAGGATATCCTATCAAAATCTTGCTCGAGGAGGCCCTCGAGAAACAAATAAATGCGATGATGAATAACTCTTCCTATATCCTTCAACGGCTGTCCACCGACGGCACATCTACGTCCAGCACGTCCACCAACAGGTCTGCGACATCCTGGACAAATCCAACACCAAGTTCAGCAGAATTCGCCCCCCCCATGGAGGAACTTAACGCAATGGAGACCATTGCTTCCTAAGGAGGGAGGAATGATCCAGGTGGATATCAGTGGCCTCCCACCTATTCCATTTGGACACGCAGCATCAATTCTTTCAGTTTTTCAGCTTCAGAACAACTTACTATTTTTAGCAGGTTTTCGGGCCCTGCACACCCGGAACCATTTTGGGGACTTAGTGATCTAGGTGGATATTTGCGGCCACCCACCGATTCCATTTGAACTCCCAACATCAGTTATTTTAGTTTGTAAGTTTCAACACAACTTATTATTTATAGCAGTTTTTCGGGTCCTAAACTTCCGAAGCTGTTTTGAGGCCCTAAACGACGCTTTTTGGGAAAACGGGGAGCAACATGGATCATACTGATGTTTCTCAGTCAAAATTTTTATTCTTTGGATAGATCTTTCAAATGAGATATTGAGCGCATCAAACAGAGATCGAATGCCAAAGTTACGTCCCTGGGAAGTTGAAACACCAACTTACCCAAACGAGGCCCACAGTTTTGGCGCTTCATCTCCTAGGGTTAGTTTTTTGGATGTTTCATATTTTACATTGTTTCTGAACAATAAATAGGCATTCGAGCCTCATTGTAACACTGTTCAGGGGGCTGGGAGCCGACACATCTCTTCTTAGAGATAAGCGCTACCAGTGCCCTAACTCGCTTGTTCCCATCATTTCAACTCTGTAACACAGTTCAGGGACTGGTAGCCGACACATCTCTTCTCAGGGATATGCTACCAGTACCCTAGCTCATATATTTCCATTATGTCTGTAATAAGCCTTCGAGCCTCAATGTAACATAGCTCAGAGGCCTGCGCCTGCCACATCTCTTCTCAGAGATACGCTACCAGCACCCTAGCTTGTTTCCATTATGTTTGTAAGCTTATTTCAATCATTCTTCTATTAATAAAATAAAGCACTATTTCTGCTGCATCTCTGTATCTATGGCTATATGTGTATTCTGTTGTGTTCCTGCATAAATCTGGATCAGTGATTTCAGAGCGGTCTTCTCTTTCTCTGTTTTTCTTTTCATGTCCCCAACATGGCCAGGGTATAAGGAGTTCAACCTCACAACCCTGACGACCCCCCATGGCGAAAGGAAAGAAAGATGAGGGAGCAGGATATCCTATCAAAATCTTGCTTGAGGAGGCCCTCGAGAAACAAAGAAATGTGATGATGAATAACTTTTCCTAGATCCTTCAACGGCTACCCACCGACGGCACATCTACATCCAGCACGTCCACTAACAGGTCCGCGACATCTTGGACAAATCCAACACCAAGTTCAGCAGAATTCCCCCCCCCCCGCATGGAGGAACTTAATGAAATGGATACCATTGCTTCCTAAGGAAGGAGGAATGATCCAGGTGGATATCGGTGGCCTCCCACCTATTCCATTTGGACTTGCAGCATCAATTCTTTCAGTTTTTCAGCTTCAAAACAACTTACTATTTTTAGCAGGTTTTCAGGTCCTACACACCTGGAGCCATTTTGGAGACTTAGTGATCCAAATGGATATTGGTAGCCACCAACTGAGTCCATTTGAACCCCCACCATCAGTTATTTCAGTTTGTAAGTTTAAGCACGACTTACTATTTATAGCATTTTTTCGGGTCCTGAACTTCTGGAGCCGTTTTGAGGCCCTAAATGATGCTTTTTGGGAAAACTGGGGGAAACATGGTTGTAGTCCTCGGATAGATATTTCTAACGAGCTATTGAGCTCGTCAAATGGAGATCGGATGCCAAAGTGACATCCCAAGGAAGTTGAAACACCAACTTACACAATTGGGGCCCACAGTTTTGGTGCTTCATCTCCTAGGGTTAGGTTTTTGGACGTTTCAGATTTTACATTGTTTCTCAACACTAAATAGGCCTTCGAGACTCATTGTAACATAGTTCAGGGTGTTGGGAGCTGACACATCTCTTCCTAGAGATAAGTGCTACCAGTGCCCTAGCTCACTTATTCCCGTCATTTCAGCTCTGTAACACAGTTCAGGGGTTGTTAGCCGACACATCTCTTCTTAGGGATACGCTGCCAGTACCCTAGCTCATCTATTTCCATTATGTCTGTAATAGGCCTTCGAGCCTCAATGTAACACAACTCAGAGGCTTGTGCCTGCCACATATCTTGTCAGAGATAAGCTACCAGTGCCCTAGCTTATTTCCATTATGTTTGTAAGCTTATTTCAGTCATTCTTTTATTAATAAAATGAAGCACTATTTCCACTACATCTCTATATCTATGGCTATATGTGTATTTTTTTGCATTCCTGCATAAATCTGGATCAGTGGTTTCAGAGCGTTCTGCTCTTTCTCTATTTTTCTTTTCATGTCCCCAACGCGACCAAGGTATAAGGAGTTCAACCTCGCAACCCCGACAACCCCCCATGGCGGAAGGAAAGAAAGATGAGGGAGCAGGAGATCCTATCAAAATCTTGCTCGAGGAGGCCCTCGAGAAACAGAGGAATGCGATGATGAATAAATTTTCCTAGATCCTTCAACAGCTTCCCACCGACGACACATCTACATCCAAAGACGTCTCTCACAATAGTGTACAACCAACACCAAGTTCGCACCTGTTCCCCCATGGAGGAACTTAATGAAATGGAGACCATTGCTTCTCGAGGAGTGAATGATCTGTGTGATATCAAAGTGCCTCCACCTATTCCATTTTAAATCGTTAAATATCAATTCTTTCATTTTTCAGCTTCAAAACAACTTACTATTTTTAGCAGGCTTTCGGCTCCTGCACACCCGGAGCCATTTTGGGGACTTAGTGATCTAGGTGGATGTTGGTGGCCACCCACCAAGTCCATTTGAACCCCCACCATTATTTATTTCAGTTGTAAGCTTCAACACAACTTACTATTTATAGCAGTTTTTCGAGTCCTGAACTTCCGAAGCCATTTTGAGGCCCTAAACCACACTTTTTTGGAAAACGGTGAGCAACATGGGTAGTATACTGATGTTTCTCACCCAAAAGTTGTAGTCCTTGGATAGATATTTCTAATGAGCTATTGAGCACGTCAAATGGAGATCAGATGCCAAAGTTACATCCCCGGGAAGTTGAAACACCAACTTACCCAAACGGGGCCCACAGTTTTGGCGCTTCATCTCCTAGGGTTAGGTTTTTGGACGTTTAAGCTTATACATTATTTCTCAACAATAAATAGGCCTTCGATCCTCATTATAACACAATTCATGGGGTTGGGAGCCGACACATCTCTTCTCGGAGATAAGCGCTACCAGTGCCATAGCTCGCTTGTTCCCATCATTTCAGCTCTGTAACACAGTTCAGGGGCTGGTAGTCGACATATCTCTTCTCAGGGATACGATGCCAGTACCATAGCTCATATATTTCCATTATGTCTGTAATAGGCCTTCAAGCCTCAATGTAACATAGCTCAGAGGCTTGCACCTGCCACATCTCTTCTCAGAGATACGCTACCAGCGACCTAGCTTGTTTCCATTATGTTTGTAAGCTTATTCTAGTCATTATTTTATTAATAAAATGAAGCATTATTTTCGCTGCACCTCTGTATCTATGGCTATCTCTGTATTCTATTGCATTCCTGCATAAATCTAGATCAGTGGTTTCAGAGCGGTCTACTCTTTCTCTGTTTTTCTTTTCATGTCCCCAACGCGGCCAGGGTATAAGGAGTTCAACCTTGCAACGCCGGCGACCCCCCATGGTGGAAGGAAAGAAAGACGAGGGAGCAGGAGATCCTATCAAAATATTGCTCAAGGAGGCCCTTGAGAAACATAGGAATTCGATGATGAATAACTTTTCCTAGATCCTTCAACGGCTTCCCACCGACGGCACATCTACATCCAGCACATCCACCAATAGGTCTGCGACATCCTAAACAAATCCAACACCAAGTTCAGACACACCCCCCCCCCGCCCCCATGGAGGAACTTAACGCAATGGATACCATTGCTTGCTAAGGAGGCAGGAATGATCCAGGTGGATATCGGTGGCCTCCCACCTATTCCATTTTGACCCACGGCATCAATTCTTTCATTTTTTCAGCTTTAGCACAACTTACTATTTTTAGCAGGTTTTCGGGTCCTGCACACCCGAAGCAATTTTGGGGACTTAGTGATCTAGGTGGATATTGGTGGCCACCCACTGAGTCCATTTGAACCCCCACCATCAATTATTTCAGTTTTTAAGTTTCAACACAACTTACTATTTATAGCAGTTTTCGGGTCCCGAACTTCCGGAGCCATTTTGAGGCCCTAAACGACACTTTTTGGGAAAACATGGAGCAACATGGGTCATTGACTAATGTTTCTCTCTCAAAATTTATAGTTCTCATAAAGATCTTTCTAACGATCTATTGAGCGCATCAAACGGAGATCGGATGCCAAAGTTACGTCCTCGGGAAGTTGAAACACCAACTTACCCAAACAGGGCCCACAGTTTTGGCGCTTCATCTCCTAGGGTTAGGTTTTTGGATGTTTCAGATTTTACATTGTTTCTCAGCAATAAATAGGCCTTCGAGCCTCATTGTAACACAGTTCAGGGAGCTGGGATCCGACACATCTCTTCTTAGAGATAAGCACTACCAGTGCCATAGCTCGCTTGTTCCCGTCATTTTAGCTTTGTAACATAGTTCAGGGGCTGGTAGCCAACACATCTCTTCTCAGGGATACGCTGCCAGTACCCTAGCTCATCTATTTCCATTCTGTCTGTAATAGGCCTTCAAGCCTCAATGTAACACAATTGAGAGGCCTACACCTGCCACATCTCTTCTCAGAGATACGCTACCAGCGCCCTAGCTTGTTTCCATTATCTTTGTAAGCTTATTTCAGTCATTCTTTTATTAATAAAATGAAGCACTATTTCCACTGCATCTCTGTATCTATGGCTATATGTGTATTCTATTTCATTCCTACATAAATCTAGATCAATTTTCTATTAAATTGTAATCAATGAAAGGTTTTCGAGTAAGGTAGGGCAACCGACTTAGTCTTTAGATAAATATTGCATGCCTTAGCAATATTAGGGGTTTGAAATTTGGACCTTGTTGAAACTTCCATTGTAAGAAGTATTGGAGCACTGTAACTATTTGAGCTAGGCATCAATAATAAGAGACCATTCATATGATTCTTGATCTATGTTAATGGTGATGTTTTTCCTACCCCTTTTCATGTTGTGAATCAATTTCTCTGATTGAAAAACAGAAAATTTGGATTAAGATTTACTGAGAGAGCACCTTAATTTTGTATGTGTTTGTTATCTTAATGTTTTCTTCTGAAGTATAATTAAATAATTCTTAACTATTCTTTAGTTATTGCTGAACCTGTTGCTTTCTTTCATCTCATATTCACACTGCTAGTAAGATCCAGTCTGCATACTTAGCTTACACTGTGAATGCCATTGAAAATTTGATTCACCATTCGCCTTTGATGGCTCCATAGCTAAATGGATTAGCTTCTACAGACCTCCTCATCCAACCAATAAATTCAATCAAAACAACCAGTTTTCTCCATCACTGTAACTAGCCTAATATCAGTGTTTATAATCATCAAGTTAAATCATAAAAATAGAGAGAACCCTCTCTAAGTCTAGGAAGGCTAGGTCTTGGACTCCAAAGTGGTTTGATGGTGTCCTTTGTCATTTGTTCTTGCCAAACTTAATGATTACAAAGTGACAACATAATTACGACCATACTGGGGACACACTTATTGAAAAAGCTTAGCATTTCTTTAGAACTAAGAAACCCCAGTCAAAATTAGATGATTCGAGTATTTTCCAAGATTGGTATCTAGTTGTTCATGGTGGAGAACAAGCCAGACACAAGAAATTTGAAATCATTCACCTGGAAACTCCAATTCAGATCAGTTCCATTAAAAGACTCCATTGGAGGAAGGACCTGCAACATAACTAGTCAGCCTATAAAGAGAAAGTATTCAAGCCCAAAATGGATTCAATAAATTGATGTTTTTATCTGTAACTATGTTCTATCCTACTTTGTTAGAAAATTAAATATTACAGAGCAATGAAACACATAAAATATGCGGAAAATACAAGAACACAAAACACATAAAACCAGAGAGAGACACAGATATACGTGGTTCACCCAGTTTGGGCTACGTCCACCCCGAACAGCCAGTCCTTTCTTTATATTATCCAACAAAATGAAGAGACAAAACCTACAGCAGATCCGCTGTAATATCCTTTGTTCTCTCTCACAGTCTCCCTCTCTGTTTCTCACTCCGAGAATACACTCATCATACACAGCTGCAATACAATGCCCCCATATATACAAGGGGGTTTGCCTTCTAGGGCAAAAAACCCTAATCTAAACATAACTTCTACCGTCAGATCATTTGCCTAATGAACGGCCTAGATTGACTAGAAATTACTATACTTTTACAAGGCAATTTTACATCTGTTTTTAGTTTCGGGGGCGCTGCCCCCGAACCCCTGCCAGGGGGGGGCTCCGAAAAGCGCTGCCGCCCCCTGGACCCCCCACGGAAGCGATTAAATTTCGGGTGGCGTTGCCGCCCCTTTTAAGGTACAAGGGTCCAATGCTATGATACAAAGTAAACAAGATAATCAGGCTCCACACCCAACAATATCCCACTTGGAGACTGATTGTAGCAAGTCCATCGCTGCTTCATTTGCTGGACAATGACTCCTCTTTGGACCTGGCTGTTTCTCATCTTCATCGTCATCCTTGAAGACCAATTGAAACTGAGCATGTTCTCAGTTTCTCCCTGGTTACAACTTTTGTTAGCATATCTGCAGGATTCTGGCTAGTGTGTATCTTTTCCAGCTTCAACTCTCCATCTTCCAATACCGACCGTATGAAATGGTACTTGAGATGTATGTGTTTAGTCCTGGAATGAAATTCTGAGTTCTTTGCAAGATGAATAGCACTTTGGCTATCACTGTATAGCGTGCCCATATCATGCTTCTTACCCAATTCATCCATAAAACTTTGTAACCAAATCATTTCTTTACTAGCCTCTGTAGCAGCAACATACTCTGCTTCTGTTGTTGAAAGTGCAACAACACTTTGGATTTTTGAAACCCAACTGACAGTTTTTCCATCTACAGTAAATACATATCTTGTAGTGCTCCTCCTGTTATCTCTGTCACCTGCCATATCTGCATCAACATATCCCTGTAGAGCAGTGTTTGAGCCACCAAAGCATAATGCTTGATTTTTGGTACCCTCTCAAATATCTCGAGAATCCATTTTACCCATCCAATGTTATTTTCCGGATTTTTCATGTGTACACTCGTCATAAAACCCCCCTTTGGTCATAATATCGTCTTTGTGTGTAAGAGGTAGAATATTAAGCTCTGAATCACGATGTAGACAGGAACTTAGACATATAATCCATGTCTTCGGGGTCTTTGGGCACATCTCCTTACTAAGCTTGAAATGGCTAGCAAAAGGTACTAACCGGTTTTGGTATTCGCAAGGTTAAATCTTTTCAACACCTTTTTCTATGTACTCATTCCGAGATGGGCAGCACCTAGATTTTTCCTACTTCTAGTTATCCTCATACCAAGGATTTGTTTTGCAGCTCCCAAATTCTTCATCGCAAATGAATTTTCCAATTTCCTTTTGAGCACATTTATTTCTTGCATGTTAGACCCTGCAACAAGCACGTCATCTACATACAATAACAATATAATATAGCTGCCATCATTTTGCCTTTTTAGATAAACACAATGATAAGAGTGACATCTAGTATAACCTTGTTCAGACATAAACTTGTCAAATTTTAGATACCACTACCTTGGAGCCTATTTTAAGCCATACAAGCTCATATTTAACCCGCACACCAATTTTTCTTTCCCTTTTACCTCATATCCTTTTGGTCGCTGCATGTATATCTCTTCCTCCAAATCTCCATGGAGAAATGTCAGTTTTTACATCTAATCGTTCAAGATGTAAATCTTCCGCCTACAAGACTTGTGTCAGCTTCGATTGAATTCATTTTAACAATAAAAAGAGAAAATATTTCATCAAAATCAATACCTTTTCTTTTGTGCAAACCTCTTCACCAAGGGGGTTCATTGTACTCGTTTTCCTCCACTCTTCCTTCAACCTCAGAACCCATTTATTCGTTAGATCTGGTGTTACCCGCAGTACTGGCTAAGTCCCAAGTCTGGTTATGCATTAAGGAGTCCATCTCTTCTTCCATGGCTAGCTCCCACTTCTTCCTGCTTTAAACCTGCATTTCTTCTTCATAACATTCATGTTCACCAGAATCAGTCAGCAATAAATAATACAATGAAGGAGAGTGTCGTTCAGGGGGTCTACTTATCCCGGTAGATCTTCTAACACCACTTTCAGGTGTTTGAGGTGCTTGTTGCTGTTGTGGTGGTTGCTGTTGTTGTGGTTGTTGATTATTATTATTTTCAGGCACCTTTACTTTTTCAGATATCTCATCAAGAATCGTGTATTCCTTGCTTTCTTTTTCTTGTTTCTTTTCCTGCAGCTGATTCTTATACAAGACCTTTTCATTGAATATTATGTCTCTGCTTCTAATGATTTTGTGATTTTCATAATCATATAAGCGATAACCAAAATCATTAGCAGCATATCCAATAAAGGTACATTTCTTTGATTTTGCCTCAAGCTTTGTTCTATTTTCTTTATTAATATGGAAAAAGGCCTCACAACCAAAAGGATTTAAAAAAGAGTAGTTTACCTTTTTACCTGTCCATGCTTCCTCTGCAATACCACCATCCAAGGAACTTTAAGGCCCTCTGTTTATTAGATAAACAACAGTATCTACAGCAACTACCCAAAATTGTAAAGGCAATCCTACATGCAATCTCATGCACCTTGCATGCTCCATGATTGTTCTGTTCATCCTTTCTGACACACCATTTTCTTGTGGTGTTCTTGGAACTGTCTTCTTTGTGAATTCGTATACCTCGAACAATACCCATCAAACCTTTTGTTGCAATACTTCACCTCCTGTTGTCCCATCTCGAGACACTTCAACTTTTTCCTGCTCAATCTTCAACCAAAGCTTTCCATTTCTTGAAAGTATCGTATAGCCACCGCATTTATTCCACTGTCAACAACCATGTTTTTCTTGTTTCACCATCAATAAAAGTAACATAACAATGAGAGCCATCAAGAGATGATACCTGAGCAGGTCCCCATACATCTGTATGCACAAGCTCCAATTTTTCGCTCTTCTTTTCTTTCCCAACTCTGAGAAATCTGACTCTCTTTTGTTTTCCATAAATGCAATTTTTACAGAAATCCAAATCAACATTCTTCAAACCTGGAAACAAATTTCTTGACTGAAGAATCTTCATTCCCTTCTCACTCATGTGTCCAAGCCTATGATGCCATAATGCTGCATCTACTCCTTTGGAAGTTAAAGAATTAACAGAGTTAGAAATACCATTGCATAAATACAATGTACCAACCTTTTTGCCTTTTTCTATTAACAGGGCTCCTTCGGTGACCTTCCAAGTTTTATATGTGAAAGTTGTCACACAACCTTCATCGCCTAATTGCCATGTTGACATCATATTTTTCTTCACATCCGGAACATGCCTTACCTCCTTTAGTAGCTTATTGCTTCATTTCATTGTTTTACAAGAACTTTACCCATTCCAACAATTTTGCTGGTGGTTTATCATCACCCAAACCAACTCGCTAAAAATCTCCTTAAACATAGTCATGAAAATATTTTTACTGTGTGTGGCATGGAATGAAGCTCGAATCCACAACCCAAGAATCATGAATATTTTCGAAAGAAAGAAGTTGATTGGCAAAGCATCTTGCACATCACTCGTCACATTTGCTTCATGTTTTTTTCGTCGTGTGTCTCTTCTTTTCCTTCCTCCCAAACTTAGGGCCTCTTTCTTAGGTGTCCTCTTTCCAATAACCCACAGCACACTATCCCCGATCTGGACTTGGATCTGCCTTCCTTTATTTACTACGATATCCTGAGCTCTTTCCTCTTTCCATTCTTCTTCCCCTAGACTCTGCAGTCAAAGAATTACCTAATGTCTCACCGGAGCTTTTTCGTCGCATTTCCTCGCTAAGGATAGCACTGACAACATCATCAAAATTTAAAGTACTATATCTAGAGACAGAGTTACTAATGGCTATAACTAAACCATTCCAGCTTTCTGGCAATAAGCACAGAAATAAAAGAGCCCTAACTTCATCATCAAATTTTACCCCTACAAAAATTAACTGACTAGTAACTGTATTAAAATCATTTAAATGGTCTGCAACAGATCCACCTTCCGACATCTTCATATTAAATAAACGTTTCATAAGAAATACCTTTGTTTTTCGAGGTCGACAGGGCTTTTGTTGCCGCCGCCAACGTCCGCATCAAACCCTCTCGTTGTTGTTTGGAATATTGGAAGGCGACCGACGCCAAGACACAACCGCACCGTTCATGCCTTTCTATCGAGAATGTTCCATTCCGCGTCTGTCATGGTCGCTGGCTTCTTTGTTTTTCCGCTCAATGGTAGGTACAGATCTTTCTGATACAGATAATCTTCCATCTGCATCTTCCACAGCGCAAAGTTTTGGTCGTTAAATTTCTCGACCCTAAACTTACCATCGTCCGCCATTGCTCCCACTCGAACCAGGAACCCTTTTTTCCTGTGAGTTTATCAGCCAAATATACCTTCGGCTCCGATACCAGTTGTTAGAAAATTAAATATTACAGAGCAATGAAACACATAAAATATGCGGAAAATACAAGCACACAAAACACATAAAACCAGAGAGACACAGATATACGTGGTTCACTCAGTTTGGGCTACGTCCACCCCGAATAACCAGTCCTTCCTTTCTATTATCCAGCAAAATGAAAAGACAAAACCTACAGCAGATCCGCTGTAATATCCTTTGTTCTCTCTCACAGTCTCCCTCTCTGTTTCTCGCTCTGAGAATACACTCATCATACACAGTCGCAATACAATGCCCCCATATATACAAGAGGGTTTTCCTTCTAGAGCAAAAAACCCTAATCTAAACCTAACTTCTACCGTCAGATCATTTGCCTAATGAACGGCCCAGATTGACTAGAAATTACTATACTTTTACAAGGCAATTTTACATCTATTTTTAGTTTTGGGGGTGCTGCCCCCGAACCCCCACCAGGGGGGGGCTCCAAAAAGCACTGCCGCCCCCCCCTGGACCCCCCACGGCAGCGATTAAATTTCGGGCGGCGTTGCCGCCCCTTTTAAGGTACAGTGGTCCAATGTTGTGATACAAAGTAAACAAGATAATCAGGCTCCACACCCAACATACTTTAAGCCTAATCAAGAGTACACTGGTGAGGTTTACATTGATCATTGGAAAATTGATGAGCCTCAAGAAGCTAAGCCCCAAATTTTAGACCATGTACATACTTATACACCTGTGCACATCCCTGATGCACTTGTGGAAAACCCAGTGAAACATGAGCCTCAGGCTTTATCCCCTGTTCCTATTAAAATTCCACATGGCTATAATCCTCCTGCTTTACCACCTATACCTGTAAAATCCCCAGACATATACAAGCCTTTGGTTTTGCCTCCTATATCCTCCATGACCTCCCTGCAAATTTTATCAATAATATAACGAGATTTGATGGAGAAAATGAAAAGATCACTACTGAAGAACACATTCAGAATCTTGAGGATTTCCTTGATCTGTTTGAGGTGGGAGAAGCTGATGTGTGTATCATAATTTTTTCCCTATCATTGCAAGGTAAAGTTAAACAATGGTTTAAATATCTTCTAGCTGCAAGCATTAGAAATTTTCGTCCATTCACTCAAGTTTTCCTAGATAGATGGATGGTCGCAAGAAATGTTTTTCTCATCATAGAAGAGTACAACCATTTAAAAAGACAGCTTGGGGAGCTAATACAACATTTTTCAGCCAGGTTCAAAAAGGTATATTATCTGATTCCTACTAAGATAAAGCCACCCCCAAGATTAGCTCTCTGGCACTACCCAGATGCATTTGACCCAGAGATGGAATTCCAGTTAAGAGAAAGGGACCCTGCAACCCTTGAAGAGATGCAAAATATGGCAATTGATGTCAAAGAAAACTCAATGAACAGAAATGTTGTGAAACCATCTTCAAAAGGAGAAGAAAAGATATATCAACGCCTTAGAAATAAGCCACTTCGAGGGGGCAACCTCCAATATATTACATTAATGAAAAATTATTGGATGATACAAATGAAAAAACCTCCTTTCTATATATAGGATTCCATGGGGCCACAATGTAATCCTAGCCAACCTAAAAATAACAATTTAAGGGCACAATAATAACAATATGGGGGTTACAGGGGTACAACAATAACAATAAGGGGGTTACACTAATAAGAATAAGGGACTATATTAGTAATATAAGGACCTAACATGCTCATCCCTATCAAAAATGTGTTGTCCTTAACGCTTGAGTAGCTCCAAGTTCTTTTGTATAAAATTCTCATCCTCCCATGTAGAATCTTCCCTGGGTAAGTTCTTCCATTTGATGAGATACTTTGAAACTTATCGATTTCGTAGTTGTCAAGTTCTTGTTTCCGTGACCACTTCAGGTTCCAATATTGTTTCTCCTTCCTGATCGAGTTCTGGCAATATTGTTTGAACTAGAATTTTGTCCCCTATAACCTTTTTTAAGCATGAAACATGTTAAACTAGATGCACTCACAAAGAAGCAGGAAGCTCCAATTTGTATGCCATGGTACCAATCTTTTGCAAAACCTTGTAAGGACCATAGTACTTTGGTGATAATTTATTATCCTTCATAGCTTTCATGAGGGACATTTTTTTGTATGGTTGTAGCTGTAAAAATATCTAGTCTCCCACATCAAAACTTCTCTCACTACGATGTTGATCTGCCTATTGTTTCATTTGATTTTGTGCCAAATTTAGGTTATCCTTTAAGAGTTGGAGAACTTCTTATTGATACTCAATGTGATCCTCCACTACTTGAACCCTAGAATTTTCCCTTAAAGAAGATGTGATGGATGGTGGATGATATCCATAAAGTGCCATAAATGGGATCATTTTTGTTGTAGTATGGAAGGAAGTGTTATACCACCCTTCAGCCAGAGGTAACCACTTGACCCATTGTGCTTGCTTATCAGATACAAAACAATGAATATATCCTTCCAAACATTTATTTACTATCTGATCTAAAAATGGAACTATTTTTAATGCTATGCAAAGTATCCATTTCCATATAATTTAGTGTGCAAAGTGTTCCCCATGACTTGCAGGTTAAACAAAGTAGTTTTGGTTTTTTTCTGAGTTTTATGTGTGAGGATTTGTTCATTAAATTTTCTATTTAACATATCACAATAGAAATAAATAGCAAGTAACATTCACCATAACATAACACAGCAAATTGTTGAGGCAGTTCACCCCTCCTGGG
The DNA here is from genome assembly GCA_034641835.2 of Pinus albicaulis. Classification (NCBI taxonomy): domain Eukaryota; kingdom Viridiplantae; phylum Streptophyta; class Pinopsida; order Pinales; family Pinaceae; genus Pinus; species Pinus albicaulis. The sequence goes on along the minus strand of CM076575.1, from coordinate 1,946,333,380 downwards.
CTACATCTGTCGGTCCAAGGCTCCCCAATGGCATGTCCTTGCTCTATTAATTTGCTCAAAATGGTTACACAGTTAAAAATATACCTAAATAGGAAAAAACAACTATAAATTTGACTTCAGAAGATAGAGAATATCTAAAAATGGCTTTTGTTTCACCTTAAATAGTGAAATACAAGCCAAAACAATGCCTCCTCCATGATGGCCCTGGTGGCTACTTCCTCTTCTATGAAGAAAAATCTATTGTAGAACACCTCTGCTCACTCTAAAACCTTCTCCAAACTCTCCAGAATGCTAAATAAGCCCAAATTTGACTACAATTTCATCTTGTTTGGTCAAAAATTGAGAAATTTATGACCCAAACAAGTTTTTTCCCAATGGCACTAGAAAACCTCCTCCAAAACTGGAGGAACTCCAGCTAACTCGACTAATATGGCAACTACCGCCGAATTTGATTGAGCACACCAAAAACTTCAGAACTATTTGGGGTGGTATTAAATGTTGGGCGGGCGCATTTATGTCGTCACATGTGACTGCCTCCTTTTAAACCACTGGCTTAACCGTGGCCCTAACGGTTTTGAAACCGTTACCATAACTTTTATATATGCGTTGTCACATGAGTCCCAAAATTGTTTGCCGCATGGTTAGAGTTTAGCACCCGGTTCTTATGACACAGTCCCATGCAGTCAGGGCTAGCCCTGAGGGGCTATCCCTTTTCCTCTCCGCCAATTTCAATTTTAAAGTTCAAATAGGTATGATTTACCTACTTTTGTAAGAACCACTAGCAGCCCATTTGGTAAGGCGTGCGCGCTCTAACCCGGAGGTCACAGGTTCGACCCCCCGGCCTTCCAAACATAATTTTTCCATAGTCTTTGGGTTCTGGCCTAGGGCCACGTGGCAGCCTCCAGGTACGCCACGTGGTGTCTGCTGACAGGTCATCCACAACCTTATAAAAAATATTTTTTTTCATAATATTTTATTTTATTTTTACAAAAAATTTCGTAAGGTCAAATTGAGTCAAAGGTCAAATTTTGGAGGTTATTGGAAAATTTCAAACCTCAATAACTTTCACATATGAACTCAGTTTTGAGTCCTGTTCATGGTGCCAGAATCGCAGCGACGAGGCATTTCTGTTCGTTCAAACTGTAACAATTTTTGAGCATTTCCATTTTTGAGAAATTTTTAAACTTGGACATGATCACCTTATCACACCTCCCCAATGGGAAGCTTTTGGACCCCAAAAGCTCTCTAAATTATAGAAATTGAAGATGAGGAGGCTAATTCTCCACCCTTCCAACCTTGAACCACTGAAATCTCCCTAATTTCATCAAATTGAGCTTCTCATAAAAAGATAAATTCTTCCTTGAATCTGTTGACCAACTGTTGCTAACCTTGACTGTGTCATGATGCAAATTTTTGAAATTTGCAGAACAGCAACTAAAATTTGCAGAAAACATACTGCTCCTACAATGGTCTACCTTCAAAGGAAACTGAAAAAAAGGTTCATCTTGCCAACTTTCCTCATGGCGAATTTTTTCCGAATGAGCCATGTACTTGTGTCGATTCCCGACCAAGTTTTGTCACCATAGTACTCTGCCATTCTGAAACCAACATTGATCCATGTTGAAATTTGTGCCCTATTTTCTTGCATGCTTTTCCCTCTCTTGGATCTTTGCACCACTTTGCACTGACACTTTTTTCTCTACACCGATCGACACCAAAGATACTTTCTGCAACATCCTGTCATCTTCTTCCAAAGATGACTTTCTTTCAGACTGAAACATATCATCATTTATATCAGCAATAACATGAAAAGGATTATGTACAAATTCTTTTTTCTTAATCATCAACAAATTCAAATTTTGACTTGCATTGACAAGCCTTTTCAATTGCCCTGCATTCACTAAAGAAGATTCTAGCTTCTTCAGATGTGCTCTCACAATAAACTCCTTGCCATCCTTGAACATATGATACTTATTCTCATGGCGATGGAAGATCGCTTTTCAGCCATATAAGTACGGACTACCCAACACCACACCTGTAATGTCAAGTGGTACCACATCTAATTCAACCATGTCAACATAATGAGTTGTTATGGTGAAACACAACATGCACTTCCTTGAAACCTGTAAATTAGCATCCTTGCAAATCCAACCAAGTGGATATGGCTTTGGATGTGGAATGGTCTCAAGTTTCAGCTTCTTGAATAATTATTTTGAGACGAGATTCGCTTGAGACCCATTTTCAAATAGTGTGTCTATCTTTGTGTGTTTGGAAATTATCCTCACATGAAATAGCTCAATCCTTCCCTCTTCATTTGCAGATTCTATGTGACAGTTTAAAGTGCTAGAATTGGGATTTGTTTCCTTTAAAATATCTTTCCCCTTTATGTTCTTTAGTGACATGGCTATGATTTTATTTTCATCTCCTGATTCAGACCCTAAGTCTTGTTCAGCTATTGCAACCGCCTTTTTCTTTGGCCTTATCTTTGGTTTTAAATTTTTATGGTTTCAATTCCGGATGAATTTTCCAGCAATGGTCTTCATCGTGGCTTGTTTTGGAATAGTTTTTACAAATTTTCCTTTTTCTTTCCGAGAGTTTGCATTTCTTTTTCTCCCTTTGCCTTTAAATTCCCTATCCTCGTTCCCATCAAAATATTATTTACCTCTAGCCTCTAAATGCGTGGCTTGGACACAAACCTCGTCTAGACTAGTAGGATTGAACATAAGGATAATATGTATAAGATAACTATGTAAACCACCTATATATTTCAGCAAAGTCTCTTGGCTATGCAAACCAATTCCTAGTAAAATAACTCTTCTCCTAAACTCTTGGGTGTAATCTTGTACATTTTTTCCCTTAAGTTGTCTAAAACTTTTCCAATTCATGATAGCCTTTTGTAAATGAGCTAATGGATAAAATTGCTTTTTAATTGGAGAAATAAATTCAGCCCATGATAAAGTGATCTTACCATGTTTTTTAATTTCATCCTTAGTATTGGCTTCCCACCATACCAATGCTACTCCTTCCATTCTCAAAGAGGCTAACTGAATCTTGGTGTCGTCTTCATGAAGGTTTTTTATCCTCAAATAAACTTCCAACTGTCTTATCCAATTATCAATTTTCTCTCCATTGACTTCACCATTAAACATAGGCAACTCAAATTTAACATCAAGCTTTAAAAATGGACTTTTACCAGTGGTTTTAGACTTGTGATATTGATACAACGAAGTAGAGGATGATGATGTAGAGGAATAGGATGAAGATGGGGATGGTGGATCACCATTTCCTCCATGTCCTTTCTTTGACTTGTCATCACTTTTATTTCCTCCTGTAGAACCCTCTCCTTATTTCTGATGTCTAGACCCTTCTCCTACAAGCCTGTCATTCCTTTCTTGGTAGATTATCACCACCATCTTCGTCATGTCCAAGAAAGCCTTTCGGAACACCCGTTCCTCTTCTTTGGGATCAATGTCTTCAGTAACTTCTCCTTCTCTTGAAGACATGCTTGAGGCTTATTCTGTGGCTCTTGGAGGTAAATTAGAAGGTGGAGTTAATGGCTTTCTGGCCCTCCTTGGTTGAGGATTATTTTAAGCTCTAACCAATTGTCCTTCCCCTCTCTTGAGCTTAAGCTTAGTAAGCATCCAAACTTGCAAACAGTCAACTATATCTTTTCACAAGAACAAATGCAGAGTAAAACTCTAGCTCTGATACCAACTAATCTAAAAATGGAACTATTTTTAATGCTATGAAAATTATCAATTTCCATATAATTTAGTGTGCAAAGTGTTCTCCATGACTTGCAGGCTAAACAAAGTAGTTTTGGTTTGTTTCTAAGTTTTATGTGTGAGGATTTGCTCATTAATTTAATATTTAACATATCACAACAAAAATACACATCAAGTAACATTCACCATAACATAAGACAACAAATTTTTGAGGCATTTCACCCCTCCTAGGCTACATCTACTAGTCCAAGGCTCCCCAATGGCATGTCCTTGCTCTATTAATTTGCTCAAAATGATTACACAGTGAAAAATATGCCTAAAAAGGAAAAAATATATATATAAATTTGACTTTAGAAGATATAAAATAGCTAAAAATGGCTTTTTTTTCACCTTAAACAGTGAAATACCCCCAAAACAATGCCTCCTCCATGATGGCCCTAATGGCTCCTTCCTCTTCTCTGAAGTAAAATCTACTATAGAACACCTCTATTTGCTCTGAAACCTACTCCAAACTCTCTAGAACACTAAAGAAGCCCAAAATTAACTAAAATTTCATCTTGTTTGGTCGAAAATTGAGAAAGTTATGACCGAAACAAGTTTTTACCCAGTGGCACTAGAAAACCTCCTCCAAAACTGGAGGAACTCTAGTTAACTCGACTAATATGGAAAATACCGCCAAATTTGATGGAGCGTGCCAAAAATGTAATAACTGTTTCGGGGGGTATTAAATGTTGGGCGGGCACATTTATGTGGTCACATGTGACTGCCTCTGTTTAAACCGCCGGCTTAACCATGGCCCTAACGGTTTTGAAACCGTTACCACAACTTTTATATATGCGCTATCACATGAGTCCTGAAACTGTTTACCGCATGGTTAGAGTTTAGCACCTGGTTGTTGTGACATGGTCCCATGCAGTTGGGGCTAGCCCTTTTCCTCTCCGCTAGTTTCAATTTTGAAGTTCAAATAGGTATGGTTTACCTACCTTTGTAAGAACCACTAGCAGCCCATTTGGTAAGGCGTGCGCGCTCTAACCCGAAGGTCACTGGTTCGACCCCCTAGCCCTCCAAACATAATTTTTCCATAGTCTTTAGGTTCCAACCTGGGGCCACGTAGTAGCCTCTGGGCACGCCATGTGGCGTCCACTGATAGGCCATCCACAACCTTATAAAAATTATTTTTTTTCATAATATTTTTTTTTTTTACAAAAAATTTCAGAAGGTCAAATTAAGTCAAAGGTCAATTTTTGGAGGTTATTGGATGATTTCAAACCTCAATAACTTTCACATACAAACTTGGTTTTGAGTCCCGTTCATGACGTCAGAATCGTAGTGACGAGGCCTTTCCGGTCGTTCAGACTGCAACCATTTCTGAGCATTTCCATTTTTGAGAAATTTTTAAGCTTGGACATGATCACCTGATCACTATCTCTATTTGACCATCGGATTGAGGATGATAAGTGTTGAACCCTTAGTTAAACTGAGAGGGGGGGGTGAATCAGTTTAACACATACATGGACTTTTAAAACTTTTCTCTCAAAATTTATTTACACCTTCACTTCATGATCAACTTTAATATGTGAGCAATCTTTATTAGTGAGCAACAAGTATTAAATAGATTTGTTAATGTAACAACAGTCTTAATATGTGAGCAACAAGTGTTAAGCAGATTATATAAACCATATCAACACATAAACATCATGCACAGAGACACCAGATATAAGTGGAAACCCATAAATGGAGAAAACCACATCTTATTATTGTTGTGATGCAAAGGGCAAGCTCCAACTCCCTCTCACCACTGATTTTCTGTATGCATCGACCTACAGGAGGCTCCTACCTCAATTCTGCAAGCTACAACTTGCAAGGAAGCTCCAACTCCCATCATTTTTTTGCAGGCACCAACCTACAGGAGGCTCCGACCTCATTCAGCTACAACTGAAATTTTATCAAGCTACAACTTGATGTGGAAGCACCAACTCCCATCTATTTTCTACAGGCACCAACCTACAAAAGGCTCCTACCTCAGTCAGCTACAACTGACATCTATCAAGCTACAACTTTGATAGGGAAGCTCCAACTTCCTTACTCTTTCAAAAGAAAAACACTTGCTGATTTACCTTGGATATCAGCTCTGTTTTTTACCTTCTCTTCTACTATATATCAGTCCTCATTTCAGCCCTGCATCATCTCTGCTCAGCCCCTCCTTCTTCTCTGCTCAGCTCCTCCTTCTTCATGTCTTTTCTCCTCAATTCTTCATACTCTGCATTCTCTATATTCACACTCTCTAACCTCTTGCATCTTTCTTATTTTCTTCAACTCTCTTCAATTCTGCTGCACACTCTCTTCTTCTTTCACTCTATTTTCATCAACCTTCTCCCCTTGGATATTACCCTGTTTTATACAAAATAGCTTCATGGCTGTTTGTATTCTACTGGAGAGATTCAAAGCTCAATGTATTCTTTACGCTTCATCTATAATATAACTCATTCAAATATATGATATGTATATTTTCATCTTCGGTGAAAATTTTCTCTCTTGAGACTGCCAGTACATCACAACAGCCATAAATTTAAATAAAACATTTACATTCAAGTACAAGTAGAACTCAGCTCCTGTTTTGTCTCTTGGCATTCATGCATTGTCTTTTCATCATCTGTGTGCTTTACAACCACTTCTATTCTCGTATGCCTTTACTGTTTGTGAGCATTACTGTAATTTTCATGCGTTGTCATGCATTTTCATTTTATATCATGTTTTATATATAAATAGATCTAACACATTGAATTGACCTATTCCCAACGCCTTTCATACAATAAGTGTCTTGTTGATGTGGAAGTTCCGCAAGAGGAACAGACATATATCAAAATCGTTGTATATTAATAATCGCCCTCCCGTTAAGCTAAGGAATATACATACAACCCACGGACCACGCGGCGCATCTTTAATACCACCGCAACAATGTTATATATATATATATATATATATAACAACGCCCTTTCATATATACATATAAGTAATTTCAACTCTCGGCATACATACAAACTTCCTTTTTTAAATCAATTCTTAGCGTAATATAATGAAGATTTTTAAACATATAAGAACTCCTTTTGGGCCCACTTGACACGCTTCCTGATGCAATGAGTCTCCTTCGATTGCAATTGATCCCTCCTGCTCCGATTGCGATTGATCGCAATCGCACCTTGCGTTTGCATGTTTCTTTGCCAACTCTAACTCTGATGCGATTGAGTCACTTATACCTTCTTTCGATTTCTCCGATTGCGATTGGGTTGTTCCGATGCGATCATGCCGGACTTCAAATATATATCATCCATCGTTTATACGCCCATCGGGTCCGGGCTTCCAATCGCAATCGCAACTCTTATATTCTCCGATGCGATTGGCCACTGTTCATTGTATTTTGCCGATGCGATTGGGAAAGGACTTCAAACACGTTTGAATTATAATTCATACATCCATCGGGTCCGGAACTTCCAATCGCAATCGCAACTCTTTGTTGCATGTTCCGATGCTCTTATAATCTCCGATGCGATTAGGCCGGAATTCAAATATAAATTAACCATTGTTTATACGCCCATCGGGTCCGAACTCTTAATCAGAGCTCTTGTCACTATGTTCCGCTGCCAACCTTTTCACCAATGCGATTGGGTGAGGGTCCCACTTTATATTACTTCCTTTCCATTGATCATAACGCGCTCCACTTAAATATATATATTAATGTATATGCCCTGGACCATTGCAAAATATGAAATGCGCGGCATTTAAATGTATTGTGATGGATATATATATATATGTATCCTCAAGCGGGTTAGGCGATTCCCAGAATAATGTTTGTATATATATATATGTTTATATATATACTTTGCCGCTTGGGGTTATGTGATTCCCAGAATAAGGTTTATGTATAAATATGTAATGCCCATCGGGTAATGATTCTCAGAATAATATATATATCTGTCCTCCGGGTTGGGCGATTCTCGGAATTATAACGGCTCTGCCTCTGCCTCTGCCTCTGCTGCTTTTGTCGCTCTGCCTTTGCCTCTGCTTTATATTCATTTCCTCTTTGCTGCCTCCATTGCTTGTCTCTGCTATCTTTCTGTTTCTATCTCTTCTTCTTGTCTAATGCTGCTCCTTGCTTCTTCAAATGGTCCTGTCTCTGCTTCTCTTTGCTGCCCTGCTTCTTCTTTTTGCTGCTTTTGCTATTCGACCTCTGCCTCTACCTTTGCTGTACCTCTATTCTTTGCCCATCTCTGCATCTGCTGCCTTCTTTGCACTACATTTCTTAAGTTCAACTCTTTTGTACATTACGTTGCCTCTGCTTTTATTCACTGTCTCTGCTTTGTCTGCTGCCTCAATTCCTTATCTGTATTGCTTCTTTTGCTGCCTTGCTACCTCTTCTTATGCTTTCTTTGCTCCTTGGATGATGTTTCAAGTGCTCCTCCTTTGTCATCTCCTTTGCCTTATTGTTGGTTCAGGTGCTGCTCCTTTGTGCTCCTTTTCCATAAATTACAACATTTCCAACAATCTCCCCCTTTGGCATTGATAGCAACACATCCACCGATAATCCAATGCTTCCTCCAAATCTTCCTCTATCTAGCTTTTTTTAGAAAAAAATTTCTTCTATTTCTTGCTTTTCCTCCCCCTTTGACATCAATGGCAAAGGGTTGCACATTTCTCAGTGTTGATTCTTTCTTTTCATTTCTTCTCTCTGAGACTTGTTTAGGCCTTCTTCTTCTGACTGTGTACCTTGCTGCTCCAAACTGGTGCATAAGGGTTGTTGAGAGAACACTTTTGAGAATATTTGAACTTGTATATACACATTAAGTCGATATCATTCCAAGGCATAGACTCCTTGCACTTGTATAGAGAGTAAGTGATGACAGCTATATTTAATCAGACTTGTATAATAAGAGATGCATTATTGGATCAAGACTTAAAGATTGTGAATGCTCCAAGTGACATATTAGGCTTGCTTCAGCTATACTTCAGTCTATATCTGATGTAGTGCGCCAATACCTTTCTATTGAGGAAGATTGTATATGGAATAAGTCTTCTTTTGCAATAGACATCTGCAGTACCACACTTGTTCAATTGTGATGAAGCCAATATATCCTTTATTGTTGCGGTACACCTTTCCTGCCTGTTGGTGATGATATGACTTAGGATGTTGATATTATCCTTAATAGTTGAAGGTTCTTGTTAGAGATGTGATCAATGATTTAACCAAAATTTGATCTAAGAGATCAAATGCCTTTACTGCTTGCATAATGTACTTTCACAACAAAACCTTGAGGTAGGATGCACTCAATGTATTGGTTGATCTCAATTATCAGCCATGCAATTCATTTATGTCATAAGGGGTATGTATGTCAACGATCAATTTCTCTTTACTGATCAAATAGTCCTTCATACTTCAGATATTTTGACTGTTCTATCAGGATGATCTTCCCCAGAAGCATATTCAAGATGTTTAATTGAAAACTCAACAAACCATTTTCACACAGTTTTATGATTGATCTTAAGGAGAAGGCCTTGAAGTTCTTTTGCCATAGTTCATTGATCCTGTGGACCTGTATCATACTGCTGCTTCACTGAGAATGCTTGGTAATTTGTTGATAAGCATGCTTCTTGTACCTAAACATCAATTGATAGTACTTTGATAAACCATACAGAGGTTTCACTTCAGCTTGCACATTTACCCATAATTAAGACATCTATTATTGAGCTCTCCACTGTTTTCAACAACAATCATCAATATACTAAACTTGATTTTGGTCTCATTAATCTTTTGCTTTTTCTGTCATGATGTTTAGAGGAAGTCATATCATTTTCTTTTCTAGGACTGCTCTAGAACCATTGCTGCTTTACATACAATTCAACTTTTCTATATATCTTGGTTCACATCTGTGTCTATTGATCTGTTCACTGTACTTGTGTGCACCAGCTACATATATAACTGCTTTTCAGGTTTATTCTCAAATACATATGAATCTGGGAAATGTCTGTTTATTACCATCTTTGTTCTCGGGCTACCTGCTTTCATTCTCTGTACATATATGAGTTTTAAACTTAATGGTTGAAACTCATATTACAAATTCAATTCACCTTTTTCCCTGTACTTATTCCTGTCAAACCAGTAATCTCTGTGTAGATCTGTTAGACCCATACTTTTATCCTTGTGTTTATTCACCTGTTCACCATCTTATTTCTGTTCTCGGGCTACCTGTCTACATTCTCTGTTCATATTATATGAAATATTTTCGTATATATTACCTCGGACCTCATAAAGCATCGAATAACATTAATAAAACACATTCATATATATATATGACTCCGCTAGGGCCCGCAATTCAATCAAATGAACACATCCATACCTGGCTTAACCTCCGCACACCTTAGTTAAACATCGAACAAGTTCTACGAATGATCGTCGTCGGATATCGAGCCTCCAGACCAACGGTGTGTATCGATTTCGCTCGATGTCTTCACTCGATGTATAATGCGCAAAGGTGCACTTTAAAGGTTGGTTTTTAAATGGGTCCCTTGCCACGTGTCGATTCCTGTATGGAATCGCTCCAATTCAGAAAATACCACCTGCTCCGGAGAAGCGGTACGAAATGGCAAGGTGGTTTTCGGCAATCCGCGTTCACTGTTCATCTGGTCATGGTTCCACTTCCTCCTATGCTCCAGGTTCTGGTTTGACACTTCCATGTACAACATTAACTCGTGGTTCCAATATGTTCAACAATACTATTCAACCATTTCCATTCCACGGTCTATTCGCACACGATTTATATATTCAATATACACACCGAAGCGTATAACCACGAACATTCTGGAGTATATGCATTAACACAGGGACGGAGTACACTACTGCAGAGTCAAAGCACTCTCATGCATTCCCAGAGCACCACTAGAACTCAATCATATACATGATTTCAATTCCATCTTCCTGCATAGAGATTCCTATTATAGAGTATACAGAGTTCTATCACTCCGCCCGTATCCTTGGCTATGGGATTCAAACTTCAATTACACAAATCTATTATCCTTCATCAAGAAGACATACATACATTTGTACATGATTTAACTCGGAAAATGCACAATTACGAAAGGTCCCCTCCACACAGAGTTAAACAACAAATGCACAGTTACGCTGAGATAATTTCCTCATATGATTCGACCAGGAAGACATAAAACTATACATGAAACTTATTCACAATTCTTCATAAACAGATATATGTATATATACAGGCGATAGATCTCAGAACAAATTCATACAATTTCATAACAGGCCAGATATTCAACTCGATGGCCATTATCCTCCCATACTGTTACTAAAGAGGTTCTTTGTCTCTTTGCAGCTCTCGAGCTCCCTCTCCAGTCCTCTTCTGCCATTTAGGCAATGCTCCAACTCATCCCCAAGCATTTTAAGTCTTTACCACAGGTTTTTAGTCTTCAATCAAAGTCTATGCTCAATAATTGCTCAATAATTCATCTGCAAACTGTATTACACCCCTAATTCATGAATAAACCTCTGTATTACACTCCTTCAAGCCTTTTCAACTCCACTGCTCTGTCTCTAATTCCTTTTTCTTCCTGATTTCATAGTTGTTCTTATTACATGGAGCTCTTCTTAGACTACTTTCATGGGGTCTATATATGAACTGCTCTCCCCCTGGGATGTTGCTTCATATTTGTAACTGGTTAGATATTTGCTTTGTTTCCTAGAGCAGCTCCCCCTGAGACTATGCTAGATTCATTATGTTATGGAGATAATAGGCTCCCCCTTTCTCTTTTCCTTCCATACTTTATTGGGGTTCATCATAGTGTCTGCTCTTCTTTTAGATTCATAGTTTTGTTTGATTTGCTTTGTTTCCATCGTATGTCTACATTTCTTTAATATATATGGAAATTTACAGTCCTTTGTTTTGTTGCCAGGCTTGAGGCATGTATAACATCTTATTTTATCAAAGTATATTTGAGCTGATGTATAATATTTCATTCCCCTTTTTGAACATAATTTACAATCAACAGATTTATGTCCAAATTCATTGCATGTATAAAAATAGCCATGGAAATGATTTGTGTACCTAATGAAAGATTGTCCTTTCCATTTGCTTGCTTGAGGGATTCTTCTCTTTTGGTGCATCCTTTTCTGGTTGGACTGGATTGGCTTTGTCTTGCAATATGCTGCATTATGTCCTTGTTTGTGGCAGGAAAAACATGTGCTATTTTCCATAGGAGGAAGGAACCTCCTTTGACATCTTCCGAATTTGTTCAATTCATCCTTAGGAGCATATGAGCCTTTAGCAGTTGATTGTTTCATCTTCTCATTCTCCATTCTTTCATGTTGCTGCTTGTTTTTGTTTGTTTCTTTGCACATATTGTTCTTGCTGGCTTCTTCTTCTGTGGGAATCTTCTGAGCTGCATCACTGTTCTTTACAGCTTTTACAAAAATGTTTTTCTTGTTATCTTCAACCTTGGACTTACTAGTTTCACCTTCATATCCTATCCCAGTTTTTATGATAGGTGACCTTTGTGCATTTAGAATCTGGTCCAACTGTCCAGAGCCTTTCATTAGAGGTGTGTTCATTAATAGTTCTCTTTGGGATTTTTCTAAGTTCTTTCTCAGGCTCACTACTTCTTCTTCCAATCTTTCACATTCCAGATTTTTCTCTCTCATTTGTTGCAGCAGAGTGTCTTCTATTTTCTTTGCTTCTTCAAGTTGTGTCTTCAGGCCAATAATTTCTTTCTTATCTTCATATTCTCTCTCATCACATATTTGCACTAATGTCTTCAGGTCTTTGTTTTCATTCTTCAGTCTTTCTATTTCAGTCAAGGCTGTGTCAAGTTTGGCTTTTTCTTCAGCTGTAATTTCTTCATGGTTCTTATCTCCATTCACACTAGTAGGTACTTCATTTGATTGAACATTTTCCTTTTGACATGGATTTTTCTTCTTCTTATTTTTCTTTTCTTTCTTGACAGTGCAGTCCTCTATGTCTACTCCATGCATGAAATTCAATCTATCCCATATTTCTTTTGCAGAGTTTAAATCCACTATCAACTCAAGGTCCTTGTTATGAAGACTGTTATATATCACACATTTTTCCTTGGCATTCCTCTGTTGTTTTTTCACCGTGGGTGAGTCTTTGCAGTAACCATCACACACAAGCTTCCATACCTCAGGTTCATAAGACAATAATCATGTCTTAACCTTATCTCTCCATTCAGGAAAGTTTGTTGTATTTAGCATAGGTACATTTTGATAGTCCATGACTCAACCAGATCTCCTTCAAGCTATTAAGCTTACACCAAAGGAACCTGCTCCGATACCAATTGTTGAACCCTTAGTTAAACTGAGAGGGGGGGGTGAATCAGTTTAACACATACATGGACTTTTAAAACTTTTCTCTCAAAATTTATTTACACCTTCACTTCATGATCAACTTTAATATGTGAGCAATCTTTATTAGTGAGCAGCAAGTATCAAACAGATTTGTTAATGTAACAACAGTATTAATATGTGAGCAACAAGTATTAAGCAGATTATATAAACCATATCAACACATAAACATCATGCACAGAGACACCAGATATAAGTGGAAACCCATAAAGGGAGAAAACCACATCTTATTATTGTTGTGATGCAAAGGCAAGCTCCAACTCCCTCTCACCACTGTTTTCTGTAGGCACCAACCTACAGGAGGCTCTATCCTCAATTCTGCAAGCTAAAACTTGCAAGGAAGCTCCAACTCCCATCAATTTTCTGCAGGCACCAACCTACAGGAGGCTCCAACCTCAGTCAGCTACAACTGACATTTTATCAAGCTACAACTTGATGTGGAAGCACCAACTCCCATCTATTTTCTGCAAGCACCAACCTTGGATATCAAATCTGTTCTATAACTTCTCTTCTATTGTTCATCAATCCTCATTTCCACCCTGCATCATCTCTTCTCGGCCCCTCCTTCTTTTCTTCTCAGCTCCTCCTTCTTCATGTCTTTTCTCCTCAATTCTTCATACTCTGCATTCTCTATATTCACACTCTCTGACCGCTTGCAGCTTTCTTATTTCCTTCAACTCTCTTCAATTCTGTTGCACACTCTCTTCTTCTCTCACTCTGTTTTCGTCAACCTTCTCCCCTTGGATATTACCCTGTTTTATACAAAATAGCTTCATGGCTGTTTGTATTCTACTGGAAATTCGAAATGGACAGCCATGTCTATTTTCCTTCTGCCTTCTCATCTCTTTTATCCGCTCATTCAGAAAATATAACAGTATGTTCTTATTTTAATATTACAGTGGCATATTTTCTCTCTTTCGGAGACTTGCCAATGCATCACAACAATATAAATTTAAATAAAACATTTACATTCAAATTACAAATGAGAACTCCAGCTCACTCATTTTGTCTCTTGGCTTGTTGCGCATTTGTCTTTTCTCTGACTGTGTCTTTGTCCCTTTCTCTTCTCTGTATGCCTTTCTGTTTATGGCTGCTGCGTAACTTCTGTATTTGTGTAACTACATTTTTCATTTTTATATCAGCGCTTTATATATAAATGAATCTGCTGACTGTAATTCTGGGCCATATTCCAACGCTTTTCATGCCACGAGTGTATTGTTGATGTGGAACATTCCGCAAGCAGAACAGACATTTATCACAGTCGTTGTATATTAATAATCACCCTCCCGTTAAGCTGAGGCATATACATACAACCCACGGACCACACGGAACATCTTTAATACCACCGCAACAATGTTATATATATATATATATATATATATATATATATATATATATATATATATAACAACACCCTTTCATATATACATATAAGTAATTTCAACTCTCGGCATACATACAAACTTCCTTGTTAAATCAATTCTTAGCGTAATATAATGAAGACTTTTTAAACATATAAGAACTCCTTTTGGGCCCACTTGACATGCTTCCCGATGCAATGAGTCTCCTCCGATTGCAATTGATCGCTCCTGCTCTGATTGCGATTAATCACAATCGCACCTTGCGTTTGCATGTTTCTTTGCCAACTCTAACTCCGATGTGATTGAGTCACTTATACCTTCTTTCGATTTCTTCGATTGCGATTGGGTTGTTCCAATGCGATCATGCCGGACTTCAAATATATATCATCCATCATTTATACGCCCATTGGGTCCGGGCTTCCAATCGCAATCGCAACTCTTATATTCTCCGATGCGATTGGCCACTGTTCATTGTATTTTGCCGATGCGATTGGGAAAGGACTTCAAACACGTTTGAATTATAATTCATACATCCATCGGGTCCGGAACTTCCAATCGCAATCGCAACTCTTTGTTGCATGTTCCGATGCTCTTATAATCTCCGATGCGATTAGGCCGGAATTCAAATATATATTTACCATTGTTTATACGCCCATCGGGTCCGAAATCTTTATCAGAGCTCTTGTCAGTATGTTCCGCTGCCAACCTTTTCTCCGATGCGATTGGGTGAGGGTCCCACTTTATATTACTTCCTTTCCATTGATCATAACACGCTCCACTTAAATATATATATTAATGTATATGCCTTGGACCATTGCAAAATATGAAATGCGCGGCATTTAAATGTATTGTGATGGATATATATATATATATATATATATATATATATATATATATATATATATATATATATATATATATGTATATGTATATATATATATATATATATCCTCAGTATTTTAGGTGATTACGAATAATGATTTCTCCGGCCAAAGGGTTAGTTCCAGGAATAATAATGTTTGTATATATATATATATATATATATATATATATATATATATATATATATATATATATATATATATTTATATATATATATAATTTGCCGCTTGGGGTTATGTGATTCCCAGAATAAGGTTTATGTATAAATATGTAACGCCCATCGGGTAATGATTCTCGGAATATTATATATATCTGTCCTCCAGGTTGGGCGATTCTCAGAATTATAACGGCTCTGCCTCTACCTCTGCCTCTGTTGCTTCTGTCGCTCTGCCTTTGCCTCTGCTTTATATTCATTTCCTCTTTGCTTCCTCCATTGCCTGTCTCTGCTATCTTTCTGTTTCTATCTCTTCTTCTTGTCTAATGCTGCTCCTTGCTTCTTCAAATGGTCATGTCTCTGCTTCTCTTTGCTACCCTGCTTCTTCTTTTTGTTGCTTCTGCTATTCGACCTCTGCCTCTACCTTTGTTGTACCTTTGTTCTTTGCCCATCTCTACATCTGCTGCCTTCTTTGCACTACATTTATTAAGTTCAACTCTTTTGTACATTACGTTGCCTCTGCTTTTATTCACTGTCTCTGCTTTGTCTTCTGCCTTAGTTCCTTATCTGTCTTGCTTCTTTTGCTGCCTTGCTACCTCTTCTTATGCTTTATCTTCTCCTTGGCTAATGTTTCAAGTGCTCCTCCTTTGTCATCTCCTTTGCCTTATTGTTGGTTCAGGTGTTGCTCCTTTGTGCTCCTTTGCCATCAATGACAACATTTCCAACAATAATATGAGCTATGAGCTATTTGAGTACCCAAACAAGAAAATAATTCCGTCCAAAAATTTCCTGTAAAAATGGGATCTCTGTCACTTACAATAATCTTCAGGTTTCCATGTAGCTTTTGAATTGTTTCCATAAATGCAGTAGCAACTGTACCTGCTTTAAATGGATGAGATAATGCACAAAAGTGTGCATACTTTGTAATTCTATCAACTACCACCATGATGACACTCCTTCCTTCTAACTTAGGTAAACCTGTGATAAAATCCATTGAAATCTCCTCCCAACATTGACTTTGAATGGATAAAGGTTGTAGAAGACCTGGGGTCTTAATTGTCTCCACTTTATTTTGCTGGCAAACCAAACATTCCGCCACAAAATTTTGAATATAAGATTTAAGGCTATCACAAAAAATTTATTTCTTCACCCTGTGGTAAGTTTTTAAAATCCCAAGTGTCCTCCTAAAGGAGAAGTGTGCAATTCCAAAAGAATATTTTGCTTTAGGTGGGAATTCGTACAAATATATAAGTGATCTTTGTACCATAAGGAATAATTTTTCCAACTAAATGTATTAGATGTACTAGGATCTTGCTGCAACTTTTGAATGAGAATCCACACTTCTTCGTCCTTCTTCCATTCATTTCTTGCTTCGGTTATCCAATCTGGTTGGATAATTGAAATGGCACAAAGCAGTGCTTCCACCTCTTCATCCTTTCTTGAGAGTGTGTCTGCAACAACATGTAGCTTCCCTTTTTTGTAGATGATTTCAAAGTCATAACCCAACAACTTTGTGACCCATTTTTTCTGCTCTTCTGAAGATAGTCTTTGTTCCAAAAAGTGTTTAAGACTATCATGATCAGTTTTTACCTTGAAGTGTCTTCCCATTAGGTAAGTTCGCCATTTCTTTAGTGCATGCAGTATTGCTAACATTTCTTTCTCATAAATAGCTTTCTGTAAATACTTTCCTTTGATTGGACGACTTTCAAAAGCAATGGGTCTTCCTTCTTGCATTAAAACAACACCAATTCCATTTCCTGAGGCATCACATTCCACAATAAAGGTTTTTATGAAGTCTGGCGTAGCTAAGACCGGTGCTAGGCACATTGCCTCTTTAAGATGTTTAAAGGCCTTAGTTGCTTCAGGAGTCCATGAAAATGCATCTTTCTTCAATAATGTTGTTAGAGGTGCTGCTATTCTCCCATAATTCTTAACAAACTTGCGATAATACCCTGTTAACCCGAGAAATCCTCGCAATTTCTTTATGGTTGTGGGGACTTTCCATTCCTTAATGGCTTTAATTTTGTTAGGGTCTACCTTAACACCCTCGTGAGATACAATATGACCCGGATATTCCACCTCTTGTACTCCAAAGAAACATTTGGATGTTTTTGCATATAATTGTTTCTCCTGCAATAGTTTGAGCACCCTGTCAACATGTTCAACATGATCCTTCCAAGACCTGCTGTAGATTAGTATATCATCAAAAAATACTAGCACAAATTTTCTAAGCAAGGGTTTGAAAATGGAATTAATCAACCCTTGAAATGTAGAAGGTGCATTGGTAAGGCCAAAAGGCATGACCAAAAATTCATAATGACCCTCATGAGTTCGAAATGTTGTTTTTGGAATATCTTCAGTCTTCATTCTAATTTGATGATATCCTGAACGAAGATCCAACTTGGTAAAATAAATTGCTCCATGTAATTCTTCCAATAATTCATCAATCACAGGAATGGGAAATTTATCTTTAATAGTGAGCTTATTGAGCTCCCTATAATCCAGACACATGTGCCATGATCCATATTTCTTGTGCACTAATACTACTGGAGAAGAGAAATAACTTTGGCTATGTTGAATTATACCAGCCTCTAACATTTCTGCAATCATACGTTTAATTTCGCTCTTTTGGACATAAGCATATCTATAAGGCCTGATGTTTGGAGGAACACTTCCTGGAATCAAATGAATAGCATGATCATGATCACGAATAGGTGCTAGTCCTTTGGGAGTATCAAACACCTTGGAATGATTGTCCAAGACTTTTTGGAGGTCTGGAGAAATAGATGATTTTGATGTTGGAACTTCTAGTGAGCATAATTGTGCAATTACGCCCCGGTGTTCTTTCTTCAGAATCTTTGTCATGACATTAGAGCTTATTATCTTTCCTGGCTTCCCTGTGATACCCCGTAATTCGACTCCTTTCCTTCTGAAAAAAATTTCAAGAAAAGTTTTTGAAAATTAAAATCTACCGTCCCCAAATATTGTAACCATTTTACTCCTAATACAACATCAGCGCCTCCCATTGGGATGGAAAACATTGGACTATTCAATACATATTCCCCCATGGTTAGCTTGATATTATGGCATTTTCCAGAGCAATTTATAGTTCCTCCATTTGCAACCATCACTTGACATTCTGTTGTTGGGTATAGGAAACAATTCAATTCCTTGGCTACCTTACAATGAATAAAATTATGGGTACTACCTGAATCAATCAACACTATTACCTTTTTATTCTTGATATTTCTTCATCTTTTGAGAGTTTGAGAGGTAATTCCTTCCAATGCATTATTATATGGTTATAGTTTGATCTATTCTTCTTCTTCTTCTTTCTTCTTCTTCAGGGTTTCTTCTTGTGTATATCCTTCTACTTTTGAAGTTTCTTCTTAGAATTCCCTACTACAATCTATGTGAAATAATTTCTTCTCAGCACACTTATGACCTTTAGTGTATTTGCTATCACAACTGTAGCAAAGCCCTTTTGCTCTTTTTTCTTCCAATTGTTGTGATGTCAACCTTGTAGGTTGTAGAAATCTAGGTGTAGCAACACTTCCTTCTTTATAGAATTGAGTGTTAGGCTTCCTTGTCACCATAATTTTACATTCAACTTTTCGCGAATTTGAATGCCTTCTCCAATGAATCCGGTTCCAGAACACGAAATTCATGTTGGATGTTATCCTTTAAAGTGCCTATGAAGAGATCGATCCTTTGTTCCTCTGGAATATCAGTTACCCTTATATTCAATTTTTGGAAGTCCTCAATGTGCTGCCCCACTAAACCCTTTTGTTTGAGATTTATCAATTGGCTAAAGAAGGTGTTTCTCTTTGTATCCTCATAACGTGCTATCATTTCCTCCGTAAAATTTCTGCCAAGGAGCAATCTTTGGCTGAGAAAATACTGATACCATACAAATGTATTTTTTTCTAAATGTAAAGTTTCAATGTGTACCTTTTGTGTGTTTTTCACATTATTGAGATCAAAATATTGCTCCATCTATAGTATCCATGTTACGGGGTCCTTGCCATCAAACTTCCTCATATCCATCTTTGGAATATGGTGGTCCTTCCATCCAACATTAGATTTTATGAAATCATGATTAACATTTATTTTATTATCATCATGAGTTTCCTCTACTATCTTTTCGCCATTAGGAAACATTTCTTGTATCAACTTTTTCAAAGCTTTGATGTCTACTTTTAGATCATTCTTCATGTTTTCCATGTTGTCTTTCATTTTTTCATCGATCTTAGCTTCCATGTCATCCATCTTAGCTTCCATGCCATCCATCTTAGCTTCCAAACCATTCATATTAGCTTCCACGCCTTTCTTCAAACCATCCATATTAGTTTCCACACCTTTATTCAAAACTTCCATTTCATTTTTTGTTGCTCTTTACGATAGCAAAATTTGGTGCACTTGCTCTTGTAATTTTGATATCTCACATTGTATTTCTTCATCTTCATGAGTCATAACAGAGCCTTTTGAAGGCTTAATGGGTGTTGAATTCTTTTTATGGGGCATTTTAGAACCAAATACTAATATCTATTCTTCAATATTCCATTGGAATAAATTTAAACTAATTTTTTTCAAACGAAACTTATGTAATTCGAAAAAAAATACACACTTTTTTCTTAATTTTGAGGAGCTCTATATTGAAACTGAATTATCTTTGTGATATGGAATCTTCATTATCTTAAATTTGGCCCTAAGGTAGCCCTTTGAATCCTCTTTCAAATTCCACAGGTCTAACTTGATTTGGGTTCTTCAAGGTAAAGTTATGTCCAATCTCCCACAATGACCTAATTATGGACTGGTTCAGTAGAGCAAACTTGTATGACTTTCCATGTGTCACTATTTACTCCTTTGGCTCTGAAATTGATAGGCATGACCCTACAGTCTGTGCACTTCCAGCTGCTTTTTACAGAATTTAAATCCGATGCTCAGAGAGAGAGTTATGAATATTTTCCCACGATCACCTCTTTGAGATGAAATTCGAGAGCTTGAAAAAGACCTAACTTCCACAGATCATATCTCCAACAATTTTGTGAACCAAGCTCTAAATTTTTTCAAAAATGTTCCTCAGGATTTTTACTTCGTGCTCTAAAAATTTCAGCTTTTGAACCTTCATAGAAAAATATCTATATCAAAAATTCCACGATGACCTGTTTGGTGTAGCAAAACCCTAGAATCCAAAGCTCTGATACCAAATGTTGTGAAACCAACTCCAAAAAGAGAATAAAAAAGATATCAATGCCTTAGAGATAAGCCACTTCAAGGGGGAAACCTCCAATACATTACATGAATTATCAATTCTTGGATGATACAAATGACAAAACCTCCTTTCTATATATAGGAGCCCATGGGGCCATAATGTAATCCTAGTGGGTCCACAATGTAATCCTAGCCGAC
Source organism: Pinus albicaulis (assembly GCA_034641835.2). Classification (NCBI taxonomy): domain Eukaryota; kingdom Viridiplantae; phylum Streptophyta; class Pinopsida; order Pinales; family Pinaceae; genus Pinus; species Pinus albicaulis. The sequence goes on along the minus strand of CM076575.1, from coordinate 1,946,312,422 downwards.
CTGATAATAATAATTTAAAGACACAATAATAACAATATGGGGGTTACAGGGGTACAAAAATAACAATAAGGGGGTTACACTAACAAAAATAAGGAACTATACTAGTAATATAAGGACCTAACAAAGGCAAAGTTAAAGGCTATGGAGAAGGATAAAATAGAAAGAGAGTGATTGATATCTTCAGAGATAAAGCTATATATGTTGACAAACACAGTCAACGAAATTATGCATATGATTAGCAGGAAAGAGGAACTTGATTTTCAGATACATCTTGTTCCATTAGTTCCAGAAAATACAAATATCAATGTACCCAAGCAGTTTGCGGCCCATCCTAGACACCCGAAAACAGAAAATGATTTTTGCATGTACTCTATCCACAACACAGCCAAAGATGAAGTCCAAAATCAAAAGGAGGTAGGGAAATCCTCAGCAAAAATGTACATGATAGATGACCTTGCATACAGAGGTAGCCATCTTGAATATGATTATCAAGAGGAAGACTATTAGGTTGAGGTTGAGTCTGATTATTCGAAGCAGCCAACACTATTTTCTTGGGAAGAACAAACTCAGTTATCACAATGCAAAGATGACAATCAAACTCTACATGCTTATAAAATTTGCAAAGAAGAAAATGAAGGAAGTTGTCAAGTAATTACAAAATTCCTTCCTCTATATTTTTTCTCAATATTAAGAGAGAATTACTAGTAGACTAAAAATAGGAAGGAGGAGGAATGCTCTAATGAATCAGTCAAGGAAGAGATGGATGATACAAACCCTTTTTCAGATCTATAAGTTCTTCCGTTGAGTCATATTGAAATCACAGAATCTGAAATAGAGGAGAAACCAATACATCTTGATTCTTTACCCTTATGTTTGAATTCATTTCAGATTGTGAAAGGGAATATGGATCACATTCTAGTTGATAATCACAGGAGAAGAGAACTCTCTCACCAATCATATGAGGAAATTAGGAATGATAAAATATTTGTTTTAGATCTAGGGGTTCGACCCTTGAGTTTTTTTGAATGTCAAGTAGCAGATGAAATCACAGAGTCTGAAACAGATGATGGATTGATCCAATTTGATTCTCTACCTTTATGCTTTAATACATTTTAGATTATAAAAGGGAATTGGGATCACATTCTGACTGATAGTTATAAGAGAAAACACGAGGTCTCATAAGAACCAACACTACCATCTAAAGCACCACCTGACACAATAGCAGACGCGTTGGATGGTTTCTCGTTTCAAAGTCAATCTTCTTGTGTTCATAATTCTCTCAAAAGATAATATGATATGGATATGATCAGACAGACTTCCCCACTATCTGATGCGGTTGAAATAGTGGCACAACACTCGTCAGGTAAAATTCAAGCATGTTCCGAGTTGGGGAAGACCTGGAGAGAACATTTGCAGTACCATGATATGAAGCTAAGTTGCTTGAGCCGGAATACCTAGAAACGAATCAAGAGTATCTTGATCGAGTGGTTTTCTATATGGAGGAATTGTTCTTTACAAAACCAGCACATATTTTTGGCATGTCAGTTGTTTTTCAAGTGTACCAAGATCCATGTAAACCAGATCATTTCAGGATTTTCTATCAAATACTATTATCAGGTTTGTTGCTGAATATGGTGAAGAGTAGTGGAAGAAAGGATTTAATCAGGAAGTTTCTTAACAGGATACACGGGCATTATTGTATAATTTAGAAGGGCAACCATTTCAGTAGATTAGGGTAGGTAGGTGTGAAAATAAGATCAATACATTGAGAATTCTTCCAGTTTTTGTTTCAGATTTCTTTTTAGTTTTCAAATCAAGTATTCTCTAGACTTTAGCTTGCACAGAGTATTGACTTCATCTTGAAGGTTTTCAGCCATAGAGATTGCAGTAGATCAGGTTGCAGGGTTTAGATCATCCCATCAAATCAGGCCACTAATTTACGGCATTCTTGACACTTCCCTAAAAAGAAGTGCCATCCCTAGATGGAGCCACTTTTAGAGTCCTGTAATTTACAGTATCACAAGGTGACTATGTACTTTCTCTTTGCAAATTTTTCAAATTGTACATAGATGTCAATATTCAAATTATTTTCCAAATAAATATGAAGAGAAACAAAAGAAGAAGAAAAGAGGGTATTTGAAAAGAAAAAATGCAAAGTTCATATTATAGGTAAGCAGCCTAAAAACTGTTGATTTTTTTCCTATAATCAAACTGAAAAGATCATTTTTTTTCTCTAAAGGTCTGAAAAGGGATGATTTTTATCAGGTTTGGGACCTTATAGTATGTTTTTATCCTCAGTCCCCGACCACGTTTCATATCCTCTGACCCTGCCCCTTTGTTATTTCTCTTATCCTAAATTTCATTTTACCCCCTCGACTCTCATACCCCAACTCCACCTCACATCACCTACCCCGACCCATCCACGTTAACCATATATGTTCCCCACCTCCACATCTAATGGTATTTGACGCATTTCGCACCTCCTCTTAGCCTTCAACCTTTAAGCATGAAGGGGGGTCTGAAATGGGCGGTTTCAAGTCCAGGCCCTACTCCCACGTGTCAACTCATATTTATTTCACACCCCCCTTCCACAATACCGATTACCACCTTAGGACCCCTCCAAAAACCGACTTCAGGTTTTACATGACAGATTATCGCAGCCAATCGTTATCCCCCTTAAAACCTTTACCTCCCATCGCATACCACAAGTTTCAAAAGATAAGCGCAAAGGTTCGTGTTATGATCCCCGAGGTGCGATATGCACTGACAGTGGGACCCGATCGAAATCACAAATCGCAAAGTTTACAGGATAGGTACGGGAGGTAAATGTTAAAATTTTCGAAGTGCGATATGCGATGTGGTGGGGCTCGATCGTAAATCGCAAGTTTTAAATAATAAGTGTGGAGGTAAATGTTAAATTCGTCAGTGTGATATGTGATGATGTGGAAAGTTGATGTGGCAAGGTGACATGGCATGATGATGTGGACATGCTCCGCATACGACACCTCACATATTGCATAGGATAAGTTATTAATAAACGTTAAAGGTTGCGAAGTGCGATAAAGAGGCCTGGATGCGATGTAGTTTCAAAGGAAAAATATAAAGGATTTCAAATCCATATGCGGAGCCTTTTCTATGTTAAATCACATCACGGAGGAAATGATATTACAACGTAAAAAATATGGAACACGAAGTGTGATGTGCGATACTAGGTGGGACCCGATCACAATCACAAATCGCAAATATTAAACGATAACTTGCAAAGGTAAGCATTAAAATTGCCGAAGTATGATGTGCGATGCCAGGTGGAAATCGATCACAATTTTTACAAGATAAATGTGAAGGGTTCAATGTTGAAACTGCTGAAGTGTGATATGCGATGCGGTGGGGCCCGATCGTAAAGTGCGCATTGCAAGTTCTAAAAGATAAGTACAAAGGTAATGTTAAAATATAGTAAAATGTGAAGTGCGATGTTCGTGCAAATGTGATGCGATCCCAATACTGAGGCCTAAATATTTTCAAGTCTAGGTGGATGGAATTTTTATGTTAGTTTACGAATAAATAGGTTAAAACACGGCAGAAGGACTTGGGTAGAATGAGCCTCGGCAAGGAATGAAAATAAAGGAGGTCGAGTCAAGCAAAGGACGTTCATGCAGAATTGTTATGGTATACCAAGAGAGATGGAAAAGGTAGTAAACACACCAACATCATCATCAATCAATGAAAAGTGGCTAGCACCACACCAAATTTAATTACCACATGTCAGTTTTCTGAAAATCAGGGCTAGATGTCAGAGCCACCATTGCTTACCTCTACATGACCATCACATCCACCTCCAAGATTATTGTTTTATCTTACAAAGATCCATCAAATCGTTTGGATCCATGAAGAGCTACCCAAAATTAATTCTACAGGTGGTGTTTTGTCAGAGATTTATGATCGGGCCTTGCATGGCCACACTTGTCCATTTTCTGCTAAGTTGTAATCAATGAAAGGTTGTTGAGTAAGGTAGGGAAACCGACTTAGTCTTTAGATAAATAATGCATGCCTTAGCAGTATCGAGGGTTGGAAAATTGGACCCTGATGAAACTTGCATTGTAAGAAGTATGGGAGCACTCTAACTATTTGAGTTGGGCATCAATAATAAGAGACCATTCACGGGATTCTTGAGCTATGTTAATGGTGATTTTTTTCCTCTATGTTAATGTTTTTCCTCTGTCTTTTCATGTTGTGCATCAATTTATCTTATTTCAAAACAGAAAATTTATATTAATATTTGATGAGAGAGCACCTTAATTATGTCTTTTTTTGTTATATTAATGTTTTCTTCTGAACTATAGTTAAATAATTCTTATCTTCTCTTTAGCTATTACTGATCTCACTACTTTCTTTCATCTCATATTCACATTGCCAGTAAGATCCAGTCCTCATAGTTAGCTTGCCCTGTGAATGCCCTTGGAAATTTGATGCACCATTTAGCCTTTTATGACTCCATAGCCCAATGGATTAGCTTCTGCAGACCTACTAATCCAACCAACAAATTCAACCAAAACAACGAGTTTTCTCCATTAGTGTAACTAGCCTAATATCAGCATTTATAATCATCAAGTTAAATCATAAAACCAGAGAGAGGCATCTCTGAGTCTAGGAAGGCTAGGTCCTAGACTCCAAAGTGGTTTGATGGTGTCCTCTGTCATTTTTTCTTGCCAATATTACAAATTACAATGTGATACCAAGTATATGGTCATTATTCAAAACCTCTAGTGGACCTTCATGGGCCTCACTATCAAGTATGGATTTTAGCATTTGATATGTTTGATTCCCAGCAATAGAAGGTTTATTAATAAAGCCACTAATTATATCATCTTCGGATTGAATTTTAAATTCAAGAGCTTCATCCAAGGTAAGAGGAGAACGTAGGTTTTCCTGTTGATATTTTTGCAGGAATAAGTGATAATTTTCAATAGGTGATTGGGTTAAGCAGGTGGGTATAAGACATTATTTGTAACAATGGTTCATTTTGTAATTTTCATATTCCCTGTCTAGCATCATATGTACATGTTTATTTTTGCTAGTCATGGCCTTCCTAATATCATGGGATGCCCATCCAGTGTAATTCTAGGATTGATAACCAGAAATTCCACTCGGTACTCCCAAGAATCCACAGAAATGATAACATCTTCCAGAGCGCCCTATGGTTTGAATATTGATATAACAGCTAGCTCAAACAAAGTGGAATTCAATTTCAAGGTTGTGATCCCAAGGATGTCACATGTTTCTACAATCAAGATGTTTATATCAACTCCTAATTCCACCAAGGTATTTGGGAAATTGTGACCTTCAATTTGAGCAGTGACTACTGGATTCCTAGGGTCATCATACTTGACAAGTATATGTTTCCCTAAAATAATGTCAAATTTTGTCCCTAAGACATGTACTGTAGGAGGGTATTCAAGTTTCCTCCAGATTTTTACCACAAGTCTTTAAATGTTTTAGCATAAATTGGAATGTCTCATATAGCCTGGAGGAGAGGGACTTTTATGCATAATTTTTTCAATTCCCCTACAATATCAAAATCATAATGGATTTTCAGTTTGATCATTATGAGTCTTTTGGGGAATGGAGGAGTAACAATTGTAGTTTTAACGGGGTCTTGTTTTTTGGTTGACACATCAAATGCCTTTGTTAAGGAAGCAACTACAGTCAAAGAAATATGTTTTGCTAAGGGCTTATTTTTTATGGGGCTTTCATTATCTTCATGTTCTTGATTGAATTTATTATTTTCTAGAAAGATAACTCATCTATATCTTAGCCGCAATTAATTACATTCAAGAGAATTGGATTCACGATCCTAAATTTCAATGATCTCCAAATATTGGACGTGCCTATTTTTCGGATTGGGATTGGGATGAGTAGGTAATTGAGGATGCAGTGGAGGTTGAGAATTTGGGGGAAATTGAAATGGAGCTTGCAATGAAGGTTGTGATTGGAGTAGCATTATGATAGATGCATTGATTGGTCCCGTGGGATGCTGATAATTTTGAGGCTATGTAATATTCCCAATTAGTCCAAAGCTAATTGGAATATTCATTTTTGTTTTATTTCTTTGTTTGAAGAATAAAAGTGTAAAGGAGATCCATAATGCTCCTAAATCATGAATAAATCAATGCCAAATGTAAAAAGGTTAAATCTTGGATGCTAAATCAAGCACCCTTAGGTGTGAAAAGGGGCTGGACATTTTGACTGGGTCAATCTTGACCAAATCTACAACGTTGTCATGGAGGAGTGGCCATCAATGAGGCACAACGCAGTTTTAGATGGAGATGGATTTTGTGAAAGAAGTGATCTCATTGGAAGTGGTTTAGGGTTTGCAAGATCTTAACTTATAAAAGGAAGAGGATGGCAGCATGAGAAGGTTGCTGATGAGATTATGTTTCTGAATATATTGTCTATTTAGACATATATCATTCTCTTGTTGTTTAGTTGAGAATAATGTTACTTATCATTGGGTGTTCCTAGTCGGGAATCCAACATCTTCCCATTGAGTAGCTCTTGGGAGAGTTTGCATTGTATTGTCCACTATTTGGCTAAATTCAAAGCTACTTATTTCAACTACAACGAATATCTTGTTGAGGGTTTGGTTGTCTTTGCAAGCTGCAGCAAGTGGAGGCTAGATCTCTTCACATCTAAACCATTTCAATGCTCCTTTTTAGTGTAGAAGTCTTCTACTTCATTGGGAGGAGAGTATTGGATTATTTGAGCTACATTTTCTGATATTGGCATGTGGCCAACCACATTCTAAACCCTACAGAACAGTTTTACTTCCAAATCTACATTATTCCTGTAGGTGTTGTTGTAGGTTCTTTTGGCACATCATTTGGAGGATTGGTTTTTAAGTGTTGGGGATCTGCCCTTCACTTTGGAGATCCATTAGAGAGTATCATTTTATTGTACATATCAAATCAGATCTGAATATTTCTGAATATCTGAATATTCTTCAAATCTGCAGATTTAGATCTTAGATCTACTCCTTGTACATGGTGTATTGTTGGAAACCCCAAGGGGACTTTGAAGAAGAGCCAATATAGTGTATGGATTTGTTATAGATCTGAATTTTCATGCACTTATTTGCTCTAGATTTGAAGTGAAATCAACAGCTATTGCAGCCTAATAAAATAACGTTGTGAATCCTTTTCCAATCTTAATACATGGTTGCAGCACCTCTTTTCGAGGATTTTCTTCTATTGGAGACTTGTATTTCCATTTATGCATCTCATGGGCCATATTTTACATCTATTTCTCTGTTGTAAATTCATTTTAAAGGTCTCCTTATTGGCCTCCTAATTTTTCTTTGAATAATATTTTCTTGCATATCTGCATTGTATTGTTTCATTCCCCATTTGGGAATATTACAGTGGTATAAGAGCATCATCTTGGCATAGTCTGTGCTTTCTAAGAAGCCAATATGTATTCTGAAGAAGAAGAACCTCTTACTAATAGAGAGAAGAGGTATCTAAAGAGAATATAGAAGAAGAAATTTGATTACACAAATGACAATGAAGACAAGGGTAAAGCCCCTGTATCTGGAAGTAAAGAAGAAGAAAAGGATTTTCCTAAGATCCTTCTTAGAGCCATGCAATATCTTGCTAGAGAGATCAAAGATATGAGATTGGATAGAATCAAAGAATCCCATAAATTATTTCATCTTGGAGAAGGCTCTGGCATGTCTCACCACTAGAATGATCAACCAGTGCATCAACCACAAGTTTCCCAACGCTCTACCATACCTACATTTTTTGGCTATTGGAAATGAAGGGTTTTAAGAGCATGAATCCCTTGAAGACTATTTTGAAGAGTATGAGTCTCAAAATCAAAGATTCAGAGATCACTTGAGTTTTGAGAATTTTTTTCACATAAAGGAAAAAATAAAACCAGGGCATCATCATAGAGGTAGTGGATTCATTCAGAATCATGATCGACACCACACTATGGGAAGATTATTTTTACCCAACTTTGATGGGTCATCCAAGTGTTTTGCCAAATCTTGGGTAGAAAAAATTGACATCTACTTTCAGTTGAACAAGGTCCCAGAGATGGAGGCTATCAAGATTGCAGCACTGCACTTTGAAGGTGAAGCACATGGTTGGTGGTTCCATGGCTTGTCTACATTGGGTCATTCCAATGTGACTACTTATTCAGAGTTCACTAGATGGATGGTGGAAATATTTGATAGGAGAGATCCAGACGCACCATTCATGAGCCTTGCAAAGTTGAAACAATCAAGTAATATAGAATCTTACATTTCTGAATTTTTAAGATTATCTGTTATGGTTCCTAATTTGTCTACAGCAAGAAGGGTGTACATGTTCATCAATGGTCTATATTAACCTCTTCATGGGTTGGTTAAGTCTACCAAGCCCATTACCTGTGATGCTATTGAAAGGGCTAGAGACCTTCAAGATGCCTTGCCAAAAGCAAAGGCAAGATTTCAGCATAAGCCCTCTTTCCCCTCAAAGGGAAAGGAAGAAAAAGTTGCTCCTTCTAAGGAGAGCTCATACAAGAAGCCTCTTGATGATGAAGTCTCGAGAGATCTAAGAAGAAGAAAGCTTTTCTTCACTTTCCAAGAATCATGGGCATCTGGACATAGATGTGCTGCTGGAAAAGCACATTACATAGAGGTCTTCTCAGATGATGAGGAGGAAGAAGAAGATGAATGAAGGAGAGGTCATGACACTGACACTGCTGGAGGAGAGCCAACACCATCAGGAGATGGGAATGGATCATTTTCTCCTATTGGAGGGGCTCTTGCATCTTTGAGAGGAGTACCTAAGTACTTGACGTTAAGAGTTCAAGGTTCCATATTGAATCAAAGGTTTTCTATTCTGATTGACAGTGGGGCTACCCACAATTTCATAGATGCCCAACTAGTGCAAAGGAGGGAAATACCCACTAATGCTTTTGAGGGATTCTCTATTTTGGTCTCAGGAGATAGAAAAATGCAATGAATGCATTATGTCCCATCATTTTCAGTCACCATGGGGACTTATACATTGATTGATCACTTCTTTTTGGTTGACATGCCTGACACCAATGTGATTTTGGGTGTTCAATGGTTGATTACATTGGGAAAAGTCACCACTGATTGGGAGGCTTTGAAAATGGAATGGGTGGACAAGAAGAGTGGTGAAACTAAAATGATCAAAGGCATGCATACATATCCCTCACATACCACTTCTACGCAAAGAACAGAGATGGATTTTCGCAGTGGGAGCAAGGACCTTACAGTCCCATCTATCATGCTCATGAGATTGCTACATGGGACACTTTTATCTAGTGGAAAACCACCTGGGAGGCCACCTGATTCAGTTTTTTTGGGAGATATCTCACAACATGATTCTCCAATATTAGATCCAGGAGGGATGGGAGCATTGGAAGACCATGATACAGCGCTGGGAGTCTTGGGTAGGCTCAAGCAGTCTTCTCCCAACATCATCGTTACCCACTCTCATTTCTGATTCTGCGCTGTGGGAGGAGAAGAAGGGAAGGAATGACCTTCCAACATATACCTTTTGCATGGGAGATTTCAAGGAGGATAGCAGCCACATGACAAAAATTTCAGTTGATACATCATCAGCACTGTCATTGTTGGGGATTTTAGATCCATATTTGAAATCCCAACTGTTGGTGGATTATTCCAAGGATCTTCACACTTGCATGATACTTGATGACCAACTGCATGAAGAGGGCTATTTAGTCCAATATGGGGTCATCAATCATCATGGTAGGATATTCTTGTCTAGAGCCTCCAAGCTCAAGGATAAGTTGCTAAAAAGAGCCTATGAAGAGTTATGTTTCAGCCACATATATTCCATGAAGATCTACAACATCATCATGAGGAGCTTTGATTGGGAAGGCTTTGAAGGATAACTACATCATAATTTTCAAGAATGCATGAACCATGTGGAGTTGGGGCAGAAATATGACTCTATGAAAGAGTTATTTCATTCATCTCTTCCTTCTTTTGAGAGAGGAGAAATATCTATGCACCCCTCCATTTGTACAAGGAGAATTGTTGGTAAAGGACATACTCATGTAAATCATGTTTTGTTTTCTGATTGTATGTATTCTTTCACCATGTTTATGCAAGCCATGACTCCAAGGAGGATTATTGTACCTTATAAACTTCATGGCCAACTTTGGGCCACAAAAATTTCTGAACTTGGCCACTCCCTTGGTGGACAAAGGGAGATTTTGTATCATGATGGGTGCATTCCTAAGGCACCAAATATATCTCACACTTTCAGCCATAGTGAGATGACATGGGCAGCAAGTAAGTGGTGGGGAAACCACTTACCACATCTTGATCTAATGTAGTCAGGAGATGCACTACGCTGGTTCCACATGTGGGACTGTGACCCACCTCCATATGCACAAATTTTTGTTTGTATATATGTTGTTTTGATCCCCTACATTGATGATATACTTGTAATTTTTATGGGGCTGTACGGAGGAAGGAGGGAAGGTTTTCATGTTCCCTATGGGATGGAAACTCACCATGTACCTTATGCTACATGTTTCAGGGAGAACATTGGGCAAACCATGTTTGTTTCATTTGAACTTTTGTCTTCTTATGGGATGGACTATTTGCATCTCATGTGAACTTTGGAGGAACTATTCATGGAGGGATGGATTGGTGAACACTTAGCTTATGGAGGAATATTATCACATGTTGGTGTCACCAATGGGGGAGGAGAAGAGCTACAACACTCACCTTATCAGTTTCTTGAGGACAAGCAACATTTGGGAGGGAAGGGTTGTAATATTCCTAATTAGTCCCAAGCTAATTTGAATATTCATTTTTGTTTTATTTCTTTTTTTGAAGAATAAAAGTGTAAAGGAGATCCATAATACTCCTAAATCATGAATAAGTCAATGCCAAATGTAAAAATACTAAATCTTTCCTGCTAATTCAAGCACCCTTAGGTGTGAAAAGGGGCTGGACATTTTGACTGGGTCAACCTTGACCAAATCTACAGCATTGTCATGGAGGAGTGGCCATTAATGAGGCACGGTGTAGTTTTAGATGGAGATGGCTTGTTTGAAAGAAGTGATATCATTGGAAGTGGTTTAGGGCTTTCAAGCTCTTAACTTGTAAAAGGAAGAGGATGGCAGCATGAGAAGGTTGTTGATGAGATTATATTTCTGAATATATTGTATGTTTAGACATATATCATTATTTTATTGTTTAGCTAAGAATAATGTTGTTTAGCATTGGGCGTTCCTAGTCGGGAATCCCACCTCTTCCCATTGAGTAGCTCTTGGGAGATTTTGCATTGTATTTTACACTATATGGTTGAAGGCCAAGCTACTTTCAACTACAACGTAGATCCTGTTGAGGGTTTGGTTGTCTTTGTAAGCTACAGAAAGTGGAGGCTAGATCTCTTCAGATCTAGACCATTTCAGTGCTCCTTTTTAGTGGAGAAGTATTGTACTTCATTGGGAGGAGAGTATTGGATGATTTGAGCTAAATTTTATGATCTTGGCATGTGGCCAACCACATTATAAACCCTACAGCATAGCTTTACTTATAGATCTACGTTATTCCCGTAGGTGTTGTTGCAAGGTCGTTTGGCACATCATTTGGAGGACTGGTTTTCAAGTGTTAGGGATATGCCCTTCCCCTTGGAGATTCATTGGAGAGGATCATTTTATTGTACATATCATATCATATCTGAATATTCTGAATATCTGAATATTTCTGCAGATTTGCAGATTTAGATCTTAGATCTACTCCTTGTACATAGTGTATTGCTAAAAACCCCAAGGGGATTTTGAAGAAGAGCCAATATAGTGTATGGATATGTTATAGATCTGAATTTTCATGCACTTATTTGCTCTAGATCTGAAGTGAAATCAACAAGTGTTTCAGCCTAATAAAATAACGTTGTAAAGCCTTTTCCAATCTTAATACATGGTTGCAGCACCTATTTTTTAGGATTTTCTTCTATTGGAGACTTGTATTTCCTGTTATGCATCTCATGGACCATCTTGTACCTCTATTTTTCTGTTGTAAATGCATTTGAAAGGTCTCCTTATTGGCCTCCTACTTTGTCTTTGATGAACTGCATTATTTTCCTGCATATCTGCATTGTATCGTTGCATTCCCCATTTGGGAATATTATAGGCTACATTGATCCTTCTGCCGATGAATTTTTCCACTTTGAAGGGTATAGATTATTTTCTAGATTTTTCCATAAATGGGTAGAATAATGTTGATCTTGCCATATAGGTCTAGTGGATGCCTATTTTTCTGATGGTGGTGCAAAGTATGGCTGAGATTTTCAAGTGGAATTAAATAATTGTTGGCCCTGCCATGTTGAACCAGGAATCTATTGTTAAGAATATTATCCAGAATAAAATAGAGAAGGGTCATGCATCATACCTGAAAGGCGAATTTTCCACTGTCATCATTTTTTCATAATATACCTTGACTCTAGATCTTTCTCAACTTATTTGAATACAACTTTTAATCCTCGCAGTGAGGGACATCGCTCTGTCGAATGATCTTTAGTGAAAATAACACATGTTTCGAACATATCCAATGGGCATTCTCTTCGTTTGTGCTTCTTCCAAAAATGAGGAGAGAAAATAGATGGAGTGTAATATTCCTAATTAGATGACAACTAATTAGAAATATTAATTTTTCCCAATTTTGTTTTTCGTAAGTTCATTATGTAAATAAAAGGGTGAAGGGACCCATAAACCCAGCAGTTAGAATAAAACCACTTTTTAGAGCTAATGTAGACACTGCATCTCTTGTGGGGGTAAGAGGCCAAGAGGGTAGCGCAGCTAGTGTGAAAGCCAAGGGGAAAAGTAGCAAAGTAGTTAATGAGTGGACCCAAGGATGTGCAACAAGTGTGAAATTCAAGGGGCCAAGTAGTAGTGTAGTTAATGAGTGGACCCAACGATGTATGGTTTCAAAATAATAAGAAGGGGGTGAGGGCGGCCATGGAAATCATTCTTGCATATTTTGATTTTATGTTCTTTACGACTTGAGCATGCTTGAGTTGTTTACCCGAGTCTATAGTGTTGTTTAGCACATGAGTATCTCCGAGTGGATATCCAAACCTTATGCTCAGAGGACTTCAATTGCTCGCTTCAGAGAGGATTTTTATTGTTCGACGAGAGAAGATTTAGTATCTGGGCATCAGGCCACATCCAGTCTCTCCTATAGCAACGTAGTCATCAAGTTATTTACAAAGTCCACCAACAAAGGGGTTATGGAGAGGGATAAATTCCAAGGCATTTCCACTTGGAATCTAGTGAGGGGATCAGCCCTTCAATATTTGAGCTTTTGGGAGAAGTTATAGCTAGCTTATCTATTATTTCAACCCATAGCTCTACATACCCAGCAGTTGTGCATTTTCAAACCCTAGGAAGGTGGTTTTCTGGGGTCAAACTTTCTGGAAAGCCTTTCTAGGTTTTTTTGGGTTTTTTGAGTAGATTTTGTGGTTATAATCCCAAAATTTTCTAATAAATACATTAGCCTCATTTGTGTAGCCCTATTCAGCCATCAGCAACATTTTGAGCAGGGGAGCACATAGGGAGAGTTCAGTAAAGTAGCAATAAAACAATGTTTTGGGTGGGAGAATCTGAGGGCCATTCCAGCCCAGTTAGACGGCTAGAGTGTTATATTTTTTAGCACTATTGTATTTATTTTTCATATCCAGTATTTTAATAAAATGGCTCAACAGTTGTGGCTCTTTTCCTAGTGCTTTTAATGTGTTTTCCATACTACTGTATATTTAGTCTTTGTATGCTTTGTATTTTTTCATTTTCCTATTTGGAATATTAAATTGGTATTAGAGCTCATAAACTTGGCTCACTGTGTGGTGCAACTAGTATATGACACTCGGAGATAGAGAATACATTTCAAACCCCACAAGGCGGTACATAGATAGAGAACGGAGGCTTGAGATCACATCCAGCAAAGGAGACTGCATTCCAGTGGAGGAGGATAAAGGGAAGGCACCAATGGCAGAAGAAGATGATGGGATGGAGTTTGGAAACCTCCTCCTTAAATCTGTGCAGGATCTCATAAAGAAAATAGAAGATATGGGGAAAAGATTTTTCAGAGAAAGGAGACAGAGGGAAATCCCGATGGGATTTCATAATGGAGAAGGATCAGGCACCTCTCACCATTGGCCTGAGAAAATGGTAGTACCGCATACCTCACAATGCTCTACCATGCCCACTTTCTTAGCAGCAGAGACAGGAGCAGGAGGACCTCATGGGTCAAGGCCAGATCATTACAACGAGTATTTTGCAAAGTGCATGACTCATGGGCAAGAGTTCAGAGATCAATTGACCTTCAATGAATTTTTTCATCTGAGGAACAACCATAGACCCCACATCCATAATAGAGGAGGAGGTTACACGCAAGATAATGACCTATAACATATTGCAGGTAGACTTATGTTGCCTAATTTTTATGGGTCATCAAAGAGTACAGCAAAGGATTGGGTGGAGAATCTAGACATCTATTTCCAGTTAAACCAAATGGCAGAGGTAGAGGCCATCAAGGTGGTAGCACTACACCTTGAAGGGGAAGCTCTTGATTGGTGGTTCCATGGGATGACCACATTGGGTCACGCAGGGGTGACTGCGTATGCAGAATTCACCCGGAGACTAGTGGAGAGGTTTGACTAGAAGGACCCAAAATAACATTTTGTCAAGCTAGCCAAGATCAAATAGACAGGGCACCCAAAGACTTGTATCTCCAAGCTCCTAAATCTCTCATTGATGTTTCCAGATATGTTTGTGGCTAGGAGGGTGTATATGTTTATCAATAGACTAGCACAACCTCTGGATGGGCTAGTGAGATCCACTAGACCGACTACACTTCAAGAAGCAGTTGGGAGGGCCAGGGATCTACAGGATGCCTTGCCAAGGATGACAGATTCATTTCCCTAAAACCAAAATTTTGTCCGAGGGGGAAAGACACGAGAATTCCACCTCCGAAGAGGAACTAGGGTTGAGGGTCTTTGGATGATGATACTTGGAGGGATTTGAGACAAAGGAAGCTATGCTTCACTTTTCAGGAGCCATGGGGACCCGATCATCGTTGTGCCATGGGGAAGGCACAGTACATTGAGGTCTTCTCCGATAGTGAGGGAGAAGAAGAGGCATATGAGTAGTTGGAAGGAGATGCCAATACCGATGCACTAGGAGGAGATCCAACACCACCACCACCACCACCACCACCAGGAGGAGGATAATTTGCACCAACAGGAGAATTCCTTGCATCCTTGCAAGGATTTCCCAAGTATCTGACACTAATAGTCCAAGGCACGATCCAAGGACAGTATGTTGCAGTATTGGTGGACAGTGGGGCTACAAATAATTTTATCGATACTCAACTAGTGCAGAGGAGGGGCATACCAACCGAGAGTTTTGATGGTTTCTCTACATTGGTTCTAGGTTCCAGGACCATGCAATGTGTGAGATATGTTCCAGCATTAGTGGTAACCATGGGAAAATATACGGTGAAAAATATTTTATTTTTTTTTGAAATCATAGACACATATCTGATATTGTGTGTGAAGTGGCTGATTATGCTGGGAAAATTCACTACAGATTGGGAGACATTGGAGATGGAGTTAATGAAAAATAAGAGCAGGAAGCGCTAGATGATTAGAGGCATGCACACATATCCACCCAAACAGTCTCACCACACCAGATGGAGGTAGATTTTTGGAAGGGGGACATAGAGTAGGAAGTGTAGATGTGTATTTCAAAGACAGGAGTCATAGGGCAGTTTGTACACCATGATGTGCAGTCTATATTGGACCTCTACCCCACAGTTTTTGAGGACATATGATCGGAGTTGCCACTAGACCGAGGGTTCGACCACACTATTGATTTGGAGCAGGGGATCCAGACAGTGATCACTACACCCTATAGGCACCCTAAGTCCTACAAGGATGATATTGAGAGAGCCATCCATGAGCTCTTGGCATTAGGACACATCCGCCCCAACACTAGCCCCTTTGCTTCTTTTGTAGTGTTGGTGAAAAAGAAGGACGGAACCTTACGAATGTGCATCAACTACAATGCTCTAAATAAGAAAACCATGAAGAACCAATACTCCATTCCCAGTATTTATGAGCTAATGGATGAATTGAGGGGATTGGAGTTATTTTCCAATTTCGATGTGAGGTCAAAGTACCATCACATGAAGGTGAGGGACCAGGATGTCCCCAAGACTATGTTCAGATGCCACTATGGCCACTTCGAGTTCTTAGCGATGCCCTTTGGGCTGAAAAATTCTCTGGCTGCTCTTGAGTCTTGTATGAACCACATCTTTCATGTTCATTTGAGGAAGTTTTTTTTGGTATTCTTTGATGACATTCTAATCTATAGCTGCACATGGGAGGAATATTTGTAGCATATTGAAGTTTTATTGGGTATGTTGGAGGTGCAGAATTTCTATGCAAAGGTATCCAAGTGAAAATTTGGACTTACAGAGATGCTCTACCTAGGGAATAGCATTGGATTGGATGGAGTAAGGGTCCATAAGGAGAATATCCGGGCCATTCGAGATTGGCTGGAACCGAAGAATGTGATATAAATTTAGGGCTTTGTAGGCATTTGCACCTACTATAGGAAGTTTATCAAGGGGTTTCCATAGCTTGCAACACCCCTCACGAACCTCACCAAGAAATGGGCCTTTTGTTGGATAGACATTGTGCAGAGGGCCTTTGACAAGCTCAAGGAGGTGATGAGAAGTTTTCTAGTGCTGGCATTACCAGATTTCATGTAGCCCTTTGTGCTAGAATGTGATGCCTCAGGAGAGGGAGTTTCCATAGTTCTGATGCAGGGGGGCCATCCTATAGCTTTCGAGAGTTGGAAGCTATTGTCACATGAGAGGTTTTATTGAATATATGACAAAGCGATGTTGGACATCATGCATGCATTGTCCAAGTTCCAATGGTATTTGGTGGTTAACATATTTCAGGTAAGGGTGGACCACAACAATCTCTGGTTATTCCTTAAGAATAAAAAGTTGCAGGAGAGACAACAGAAGTGGGTCAGCAAAAGCTAGGCCTACAATTTTGACATCAAGTATGTCAAAGGGAAGAACAACATGGTCGTGGATGCCTTGTCTTGGAGGCCAGCAATGTTGTCTCTAAAGATACTTGATGCATATTGGAGGACTCAAATTTTGGTAGATTATTCCAAGGACCACTTCGTTTGTGAGGTATTGGATGGAGAAGTGACCCATGACTGGTATTGGGTAATGGATGAGGTAATTTATTACAGGGACAATATTTTCTTGATAGGGGCCTATCATCTCAAGGAGAAAATCCTGCACATAACACATGACTCACTGCTTTTAGGGAATCAAGGGTTCACCAAAACATATCGTAGAAATCAAAGAAAGGTTCTCATGGAGAGTAATCAAGGAGGATGTACTCTGACATTTCAGTGAGTATGAAGTTTCTCAGAGGAACAAAGGGTATTTGAGCAATCCCGTGGGGTTGTTACAGCCACTCCCCATTCCTGAGGAGAAGTGGGAGAGCATTTCCATGGATTTCATCACAATTTTTCCTATGGTGTAGGGCAAGGATTGGATCTATATGGTTGTCGATCGGCTGACGAAGTATGCACACTTATTTTCCATATGTGCATGGTACACTGCTTCACAAGTGGCCAAGTTATTTTTCTACAATATCTTCAGGCTTCATGGTCTTCCTGAGACCATAATCAGTGAAAGAGATGGTCATTTCATGGGCGGATTTTTGGCAGGAGATTTTATGTTTGGTGGGTACCGATTTGACACCCAGTACCAGTTATCACCCACATATAGATGGATAGACAGAGATAGTAAACAAGTGGTTGGAAGGATACTTGTAGAAATATGTCTTAGGGTAGAAGAAGGCATGCCTGTGTTGGCTTCACTTGGGAGAGCATTGCTACAACATGATATTTCACATGTTGATCGATATGTCTTCTTTTTATGATTTATATGGTTATGATGATTTAACCTTTGTTGATGTGATTTTTGGAGCAAGTAAGGCCCCCAGGGCCAAGGAATGGATCCAGGAGAGCCAATATACTTCGTGCTCTCAAGGAAAACCTGGCTACAACGCAAAACTAGGAGAAGTTGTATGCAGATCGAGGCTGCATGGAGAGGCAATTTGAGGTAGATGATTTGGTCTACCTATGTCTTCAACCATACAAGGAGTCTACACTGAAGCAGAAGGGAGTTGAGAAGCTCAAACCGCACTTTTATGGGCTATACGAACTGATCCGACATGTTAGGTAGGTAGCATATGAGTTGGATATGTAAACTGGGAGCAAGATCCACAACATTTTTCATGTATCATGCCTGAAAATGGCTCTTAGGTAGTAGGTGGTCACTACTGGACAACTCCCACCTATTGATGATGCGGGGCATTTGGTTTTACAACTGGAGGCCATTTTAGACACTCTGGAGAGGCAGCTAAGGAGTAGCATCATCAAAGAATATCTGATCTAATGGAGGAACCTTCCAGATGAGGATGCCACTTGGGAGGGGGAAAAAATTCTGCAGCATTCATATTTTCAGTTGCTTGATGATAAGAAATGATTTGGCAAGGAGGACTATAATATTCCTAATTACCTGATAGCTAATTAGAAATATTATTTTTTTCCAATTTTTTTTTTCTTAAGTTCGGTAGGTAAATGAAAGGGTGAAGGGACCCGTAAACCCAGCAGTTAGAATAAAACCACTTTTCTAGAGCTAATGTGGACAACACACTCTTGTGGGGCCAAGAGGCCAAGAGGGCAGCGTAGCTAGTGGGAAAGCTAAGAGGCCTAGTAGAAGCGCAGTTAATTATTGGACCCAAGGATGTGTAGCAAGTGCGAAAGTCAAGGGGAAAAGTAGTAGTGCAGTTAATAAGTGGACACAAGGATGTAGGGTTCCACAAGAATAAGAAGGGGGTGAGCGCAAACATGGAAATCATTATTTCTTATTTTTATTTTTTGGTCTTTACGACTTGAGCACACTTGATTTGTTTAGCTGAGTATATAGTGTTGTTTAGCACGCAGGTGTCTTCAAGGGGATATCCCAGCCTCATCCTAGGGGGACTTTGAGTGCCCGCTTAGGAGAGGAGTTTTATTATTTGATGGGAGCAAATTCAATATCTGGGAATCAAGCCACATGCAGTCCCTCCTATATTAGTGTAGTCACCCAGTGATTTACATAGTCAAGCAGCAGAGGGATTATGGATAGAGAGAAATTCCAAGGCATTTCTGCTTGGAATCCAGTGAGGGAATAAACCCTTCAATATTTGCGCTTTGGGGAGTAGTTGTAGCCAGTTTATCTATCAGTTCAACCCATAGCTCTGCATGCCCAACAGTTGTGTATTTTCAAACCCTAGGAAGGTGATTTTCTGGGGTCATCCTTTCCGGAAATCCTTTCTGGGTTTTTTCTTGGTTTTTCCTGGGTTTTTTTAGTAGATTCCATGGTTAAAATCCATGTATTTTCATATCACTAGATCAACCTCATCTACACAGCCCTCTTCAACTAGGAATAATAGTTCCAGTAGGGCAACGTAGAGGGAGAGTCTAGCAGAGCAGCATTAGAGCATTGTTTTGGGTGGGAGAATATATGGCCCATTCCAGCTAGCGTAGCCAGCTATAGTGCTATATTTTTTAGCACTTTTGTACTTATTTTTCATATCCAGTATTTTAATAAAATGGATCAAAATTCTAACTCTTTTCCTGGTGTTTTTAATGTGTTTTCCATATTGTTGTAGATTTAGTCTTTGCATTATTTGTATTGCTATCGTTTTCCTATTTGGAATATTACACAAAGCTTGCTCTGCCATGGCCTGTTTTTGTTTTTCCTATAAAAAATCGAGTTGTGGAGTTAATGTGCCCAAAATATCAATTTTGAAATCTTCTAAAAGATTACCGATTTCTGCTCGAGTTACACCTCCACTTGCAGTCTTGCTGGTCCTCCTTAGAGAATCTCGAATTCCAAATATGGATCGTGTAATTCCTCTTGAGCACCTGATACATAGTTTAATAATATCATCATACTCTTCTTTGCAAATATCACCTTGCCCCATTAAATTAAGTGTCTCTATCCACTCATATTTCATTCCTTCAATTAAAGAAATTTTAAACACTTCTTTGGGTAAAGTGGTGTAAGTCAATCTCTACAAGTTATATTGAAATATTTGAATGCCTTCCTCTAAAGTCTCACCATATTTTTCCATCATTTTAATAATTTCTTCTCTCAAATCCATAAATCGGTGATAATCCTAATATATGATAACAAAATCATTTATGATTTCATTCTATGAATTTATTGTACCGCCTCCTAGTCCCATAAATCAACATAGAGCTGCTCTTTTCAAGGTAGAAGGAAACAATTTTATTTTTTCTAGATCCGAGGTATAATCATAACCTCAGAATAGGACATCTAACTCAAACAAGAATGCACCAGGGTCTTTAGAATTCATTCTATGAAAATTTTGGATGTTTTGTAATGGAATGGCTTTCATTGGTGCATTGGCTAGTGGATTAACTATAAGATATTCTATGGTCGATGTCTGCATTTATGATGTTTTGGTCGCAATCTGGTCGAACATTTTCTAGTAGACTTTAGTAATTTCATGATCAGGAGGTACTACCTGAGTAGGAGCTCTTTCTCTAGTGTTTGACCATCGGTTGGGTCTCACAGTACTATTCAAGTCAGGGATTTCAAGTCCTTTCCTTGCAACAGGGGTTGCAAGAGGTTCATATTAAGTATATTGTGGGTTTGTTTCATAATATTTTGGAAATGATCCACTTGTTTCACCTTCCCCCTCTTTTAAATTACAATAATTCCCCTCATATTTATTACAAGACTGAGGTTTTCAATGGGTGTATCTTGAAATCTTTGTTCTAATCCTACAATCTTATCGTGGATCTCAACACGAGCTGCAGTAGATGATCCTGCCACTCGAGGGGCAATAGTAGAGTCCTTTTCTAATATTCCTCAAGGACCTATTGTTGCTTGAGATTCAGCTTTTCAAATGATTTCGTCTATGAAGTTCATTCTTCCAAGCCTAACCTGACCTTCATCTTTAGTTGTTTTTAGTGTAAATTTTTTATCTACAAGTACCTGGTTCCTAAGATTATTCTTAGTCATACATACCTACATAATCTAAGTGTATCAACTAAGGCACTTGCACAATTCGTTTACTTAGTGTGTGTAGGTTCTTACCTTTTGTCCTTAAAACCAAACCCTTCAGAGATACAACTAAAACTTCTTTGCCAATGTTAGGTCCCTATATTAGTATTGTAGTCCCTTATTATTGTTAGTGTAGCCCCCTTATTGTTATTTTTGTACCCCTATAACCCCAATATTTTTATTATTGTGCCCTTACATTATTACTGCTAGGTCGACTAGGATTATATTGTGACCCCTTGGACTCCTATATATAGAAGGAGGTTTTGTCATTTGTATCATCCAAGAATTGTTAATTTATGTAATGTAAATGATTTTTCCCCCTAAAAGTGGCTTATTTATAAGGCGTTTATCTCTCTTATATTCTATTTTTGGAGCTGGTTTCATAACATTTGGTATCAGAGCTTTGGATTCTAGGGTTTCGCTACTCCAAACAGGTCATCATGGAATTTTCCCTATAAATTTTTTTCTACGAATATTAAGAAGCTGAAATTATAAGCATGCGAAGCCAAAATCATGAGGAAATTCATGTAAAAATTTTATATCTTGGTTCACAATAGTTGGGGAGATAAGATCTGTAGAAGTTAGGGTTTTTTCAAGCTCCTGAATGTCATCTAAAACAGGTCATTGTGGAATTTTCACTATAAATTTTTTTCTACAAAAGGTGAAGAAGCTGAAATTTTTATCACGCGTAGCCACAATCCTCAATAAATTCATGTAAAAATTTCAGATCTTGGTTTGCAATGTTTTTGGAGATATGATTTGTGGAAGGTAGGGTTTTTGCAGGCTCCCGAATTTCATCTAAAAGAGGTGACCTGGGGAACATCCTCATAACTCTCTCTCTCTGAGCATCAGATTGGAATTATGTAAAAAGTGGTCGTAATTACACGGACTTTAGTTTCTGTTTTATCCACTTCAGAGCCAAACGAGGAAACGGTGACATGTTGCACGCCGTACAAGTTATTTCTACTGAACTAGTCCATAATTAGGTCATTTTGGGAGATTGGGCATAACTTTTCCTTGAAGAATCCAAATAAGGTAAGACCTATAGCATTATAAATAAGATTCAGAGGGAAACTACAATACCAAATTTCATATATTGAAGATCCTAAATCACAGAGATAATTCAGTTTCAATATCGAGCTTCTCAAAAGCAAGAAAAAGGTGTGTATTTTTTTCTGAATTGCATAAGTCTTGTTTGAAGAATCAGTTTGAATTGATTCAAGGGGAATATTATAGAATATATATCAGTATTGGGTTCTAAAATTCCTCCTAGAAAAAATTCAACACCCATTAAGCCTTCATAAGGCTCTACTATGACTCATGAAGACGAAGAAATGCAACATGATATATCAAAATTACAAGAGCAAGTGCACCAAATTCTGCTCTCGCAAAGAGCAACAAAAAAATGAAATGGGAGTTTTGAAGAAAGGCGTGGAAGCTAAGATGGATGGTTTGAAAAAATGCATGGAAGCTAAAATGGATGGTTTGAAGAATGGCATGGATGGCATTGAATACATGGAAGCTAAGATCGATGAAAAAATGGAAAACATAAAGAATGATCTAAAAGCAAACATGGAAGGTTTGACAAAGTTGATACAAGAAATGTTTCCTAATGGAAAAAAGATAGTAGAGGAAACTCATGATGAGAAAAAAATAAATTTTAATCCCACCATATTCCAAAGATTTATATGAGGAAGTTTGATGGCAAGGATCCCGTAACATGGATACTACAGATGGAGCAATATTTTGATCTCAATAATGTGAAAAACACACAAAAGGTACGCATTGCAACTTTATATTTAGAACAAAGTACATTTGTGTGGTATCGATGGCTTTTCTCCCGTAAAACAATTTCCACTTGGTCAATTTCTACCAAGTAAATGATAGCACATTATGAGGATACAAATAACAACACCTTTTTTAGCCAATTGATAAATCTCAAACAAAAGGGTTCATTAGTGGAGCTCATTGAGGACTTACAAAAATTGAATATAAGGGTAGTTGATATTCCATAGGAACACAGGATTGATTTCTTCATAGTGAATTTAAAGGATAAAATCCAACATGAGGTTCATGTTTGAGAACCTGATTCATTGGAGAAGGCATTCAGGTTGGAAAGAAATATTGAATGTAAAATTATGGTGACAACGAAGCCTACCAATCACATCTATAAAGATGGAAGTGTTGCTACTCCTAGACTTCCACAACCTACAAGTTTGACACCACAAAAATTGGAAGAAAAATGAGCAAAAGGGCTTTGCTACAGTTGTGATAGCAAAGAAGAAATTCTTTTACATACATTTTGAAGAGGAGGAATAAAATGAACAAGAAACTTCAAAACAAGAGGATATACACCAGGAACCAATCCTAGAAGAAAAATAAATAAGTACGATCATATCGTGTAATGAATTGGTAGGAATTACCACTCCCCAAACTCTCTATATATAAGGGCATATCAAGAAGAAAAAGGTAATAGTGTTGATTTATTTGGGTAGTACTCATAATTTTATTCATTGTAAGGTAGCCAAGGAATTGAATTGTTTCCTATACCCAACACCAGAATTTCAAGTGATGGTTGCGAATGGAGGAACTATAAATTTCTCTAGAAAATGCCATAATATCAAATTAACCATGGGGGGGTATTTATTGAATATTCCAATGCTTTCCATTCCAATGGGAGGTGTTGATGTTGTACTAGGAGTATAATGGTTACAATCTTTGGGGATGGTAGCTTCTAATTCTCAAGAAATTTTCTTGAAATTTTTTTTCGGAAGGAAAGGAAGTAAAATTAAGGGGTATCACAGGGAAGCTGGGAAAGATAATAAGATCTAATTTCATGAAAAATCTTCTGAAGAAATAAAAATGAGGCGTAATTGCACAATTATGCTCACTAGAAGTTCCAACATCAAAATCATCTATAACTCTAGATCACCAAAAAGTCTTGGACAAGCATTCCAAGGTGTTTGAAACTCCCAAAGGACTCCCACCTATTCATGATCATGAAAATGCTATTCATTTGATTCCAGGAAGTGTTCCTCCAAACACCAGGCCTTATAGGTATCCTTATGTCCAAAAGAGCGAAAATGAACGTATGATTGCAGAAATGTTAGAGGCTGGTATAATTCAACCTAGTCAAAGTTCTTTCTCTACTCCAGTAGTATTGGTGTACAGGAAGGATAGATCATGGTGCATGTGACTGAATTATAGGGAGATCAATAAGCTCACTATTAAAGATAAATTTTCCATTCCTGTGATTGATGAATTATTGGATGAATTACATGGAGAAATTTATTTTACCAAGTTGGATCTTTTTTTAGGATATCATCCAGTTAGAATGAAGACTGAAGATATTTTGAAAAAAACATTTCAAACTCATGAGGGTCATTATGAATTTTTATTCATGCCTTTTGGTCTTACCAATGAACCTTCTACATTTCAAGGGTTGATGAATTCCATTTTCAAACCCTTCCTTATAAAATGTGTGCTAGTATTTTTTGATGATATACTAATCTACAACAGTTCTTGGAAGGATCATGTTCAACATGTGACAGGGTGCTCAAACTATTGGAGGATAAACAATTATATGTAAAAACATCCAAATGTTTCTTTGGAGTACTAGAGGTGGAATATCTGGGTCATATTGTGTCTCACGAGGGTGTTAAGGTAGACCCCCACAAAATTAAAGCCATTAAGGAATGGAAAGTCCCCACAACCATAAAGCAGTTGCAAGGATTTCTCGGGTTAACAAGGTATTATCGCAAGTTTATTAAGAATTATGGGAGAATAGCGTCACCTCTAACAACATTATTGAAGAAAGATGCATTTTCATGGACTCCTGAAGAAACTAAGGCCTTCAAACATCTTAAAGAGGCAATGTGCCTAACACTGGTCTTAGCTATGCCAGACTTCACAAAAACCTTTATTGTGGAATGTGATGCCTCAGGAAATGGAATTGGTATTGTTTTAATGCAAGAAGGAAGACCCATTCCTTTTGAAAGTCATGCAATCAAATGAAATTATTTACAAAAATATATTTATGAGAAGGAAATGTTAGCAATACTACATGCACTAAATAAATGGCGACCTTACCTAATGGGAAGACACCTCAAGGTAAAAACTGATCATGATAATCTTAAACACTTTTTGGAACAAATACTATACTCAAAAGAGTAGAAAAAATGGGTCACAAATATGTTGGGTTATGACTTTGAAATCATCTACAAAAAATGGAAGCTAAATGTTGTTGCAAATGCACTCTCAAGAAAGAATGAAGAGGTGGAAGCATTGCTTTGTGCCATTTCTATTATCCAACCAGATTGGATAATTGAAGCAAGGGATGAATGGAAGAAGGACGAAGAAGTGTGGACACTCATTCAACAGTTGTAGCAAGATCCTAGTACATATGATACATTTAGTTGGAAAAATGGTTCCTTATGGTACAAAGATTGAATACATATTTGTAAGAATTCCCAACTAAAACAAAAGATTCTTTTGGAATTGCACACTTCTCCTTTAGGATGAAACTCATGATTTTTAAAAACTTACCATAGGGTGAAGAAAGAATTTTTTTGGGATGGCCTTAAATCTTATATTCAAAATTTTGTGGCAGAATGTTTGGTTTGCCAGAAAAATAAAGTTGAGACAATAAGACCCTATGTCTTCTACAACCTTTATCCATTCCAAGTCAATATTGGGAGGAGATATCAATGGATTTTATCATAGGTTTACCTAAGTCCGAAGGAAAGAGTATCATTATGGTGGTAGTTGATAGACTTACCAAGTATGCACACTTTTGTGCATTATCTCATCCATTTAAAGAAAGTACACTTTCTATTACATTTATGGAAAAAATTCAAAAGCTACATGGATACCCAAAGATTATTGTAAGTGACAGAGATCCCATTTTTACTAGAAATTTCTGGACAAAATTATTTTCTTGTTTTGGTACTCAACTAGCTCATAGCTCATCTTATCATCCTCAATCCGATGGTCAAACTGAGATATTGAATAAATTTTTGGAAGGATATATTCGTTGTTTTGTATCTAATAAACAAACATAAGGGGTCAAGTGGTTACCTCTCGTTGAATGGTGGTATAACACTTCCTTCCATACTGCAGCAAAAATGACCCCATTTATGGCACTTTATGGATATGATCCACCATCCATCACATCATATTTAAGAGAAAATTCTAAGGTTCATGCAATGGAAGATCACATCGAGCATCAAGAAGAAGTTCTCCAACTCTTAAAGGATAACCTAAATTTGGCACAAAATCGAATGAAACAACAGGCAGATCAACATCCCAGTGAGGGAAGTTTTGATGTAGGAGACTAGGTATTTTTACGGCTACAACAATACAAAAAAATGTCCCTCAAGGAAGCTAAGAAGGATAATAAATTATCGCCAAAGCACTATGGTCCTTACAAGGTGTTACAAAATATTGGTACTATGGCATACAAATTGGAGCTTCCTGCTTCTTCGCGAGTGCATCTCGTTTTCCATGTTTCATGCTTAAAGAAGGTTATAGGTGAAAATATTTCAGTTCAAAAAATATTCCTAGAATTTGATGATGAAAGGAAAAATCATTTTGGAACCTGAAGCAGTCACGGAAACAAGAACTCGACAGCTACAAAATCGATTAATTTCAGCGTATCTCATCAAGTGGAAGAACTTAACCCACTGAATATTCTACATGGGAGGATGAGAATTTTATACAGAAGAACCCAGAGCTACTCAAGCGTCAAGGACAACACTTTTTTGGAGAGGGGCATGTTAGGTCCCTATATTACTATTTTAGTCCCTTATTGTTGTTAGTGTATGTAATGTTCCCAAAATTAGCATGAAGCTAATTAGAACATTGGTTTTGCTTATATCATCTAGGAGGTAAATGAAATGGGTGAGGAGATCCATGAGTAAGAATAAAAGCCCTCATAGTATGAAAGGGATCATTAGAGTAGCTATATTTTTCACCTTCCAGTGTGAAAAGGGGCAAATGCATGAGGACAAGGTCAAGTTTTACCAAGTCAAACAGCGCAGTGATAGGAGGTGGAGATCATCTTGTGGAACAACATAGTGAAAGAGGAAGGAATTTTCCTTGATGGGGGAAACCCTAATGAGTGGGACGCATGGAGAGGGAGCTTGAATTTGTTTAAAATTAGGGCAAGGCAGCCATTGTCATTCATGTCTATGATTATTGATTTCTTGGTTTGTTTAGACTACTTGCAATCTCCTGTTGTTTAGTAGAGTTGCAGTGTTGTTTAGCACAAGGAATTCATGTTTAGGATTCCTTCTCCTTCTTGAGAGGCCTCTTGAGGGATTTCACTTCATTTCTCCACATCTAGGCTCAAGGCCAAGCCACCTCCTTCAGCTACAGTGTTATTTCTGCTGAAGTATAACGTTGTGTTGCAAGGTGTTGCAGTGGAGGTTCCACAACACCATTCCTTGACTTGTTTTTCAGAGGAGGAAGCCTTATTTCCTTTGGGAGATTAGTAAGGAAGGATTCAGAGCAGATTTCAGATCTTGGCACTTGGCCAACACTTTCTATTCCACCTACAGCGTATTTTCCCTCAGTGACTGCGTTATTTTCAATGTGCATCTACAGTGAGGGTTTGCAGTGTTGATTGGAGGGTAAAATATTCAGTGATAGGATCAGCCTTTCACTTGGAAGATCCATTTGAGGAGGTCTATTCAGCTTGTGCAACATCCAGCCATCTCCATCCAGTTCTAGTTCTTGAGTTGCAACTGCTACTGCAACTCCGACATTTCTGCAGTTTTGCCATTTTGTTGTATTTTAGTCAATCCTTTTAAGTATTGTTTCATTGTTGTATCCAGGGGTTGAGATATTTCTCCCCCATATATTTTTAGCTATACATTTCTATATCCATGTATTTACATCATTTTGCAGCAGTTATTCATAACATACTTTGCAGTCATAGCCTAGGGTTTCACATATGTGGCAATGTTCTTCATTTTCTTGTACATGTTCTATTGAGGCATATATTGCCTATTTTGAGTGACTCTTTCCTCAAAGAACTATACTCTCTTTTGCTGCTATATTATACATTTTTTGGCTATATACATATTCATGTATTTAGGCTTAATAAAATAATGTTGTTGCTCCATTTCTTGTTCCTACATTGCTGCAGTCCCTTCATTGGGCACTTGTTCAAGACAACTAGGTGTGGGAGACCTATTTTACCCACCTAGAGTGATTTCTTTTGAGTCTCCTCTTGTTTTTCGGTCTTAGATACATTTATATAAGGGATCCAAGTCTTGGTTTCAAATCCTGTAGCAGCGATTCCTGAAAAATGCGTTTTTCAGGCATGCCTTGCCAGCAATCCCAATTTTGGGATATTACATTGGTATCAAAGAATCAATCTTGGCTCGACCTCTGAGTCTCAGCCAAAGAGATTAGAAGATTGAAGAGGATTGGTTTTATCTCATCATATTTTAGATTCATGAAGAACCTCCCCAAGGAGGGTAAGCAAATAGAATAGGAATAACCCTGCACTTCCTATTCTCATCAAAAAGGAGACAAAGAAATGAGTAGGAAAAAGACTCCATCCTTTGGAGGAGAAAAAGGGGATAGGCTTGCAAAGCTTCTTCCTAAATATGTACAGAGCATTCATGAAGAGTTCAAGAAGATAAGAAGGGAGATGTATAGAGAATCTCCAAGAGATTTTTATTCTGAAACAAACTCTAGATTTTCATATGAAGAGTGTGAGCAAGCAATCACACACCATGATGTACAGCGCAGTCACATGCCTAGATTTTCCATGGGAAATATGGTAGAAGAATAAGAGGTTTCTAGGAGGGAAACTCTTAGTGATTCCCTGAAAAATTATGAGTCTTAAACTCATAAATTCAGAGATCATCTCATTTTTTTAGAGTTTTGCAAGATCAAGGTGAAGGGAAGAAAATAGCATGATAGATTTATTCTATCAACTTTTGATGGTTCACCTGCATGTTTAGTCGAAGCTTGGGTGGATGAGCTAGACACCTTATTGCAAGAGCACCAAATTCTTGAAGATGAAGCCATCAGAATTGCAGCACTGCATTTGAAAGGTAAGGCCTATGCCTGGTGGAAATTTGAGTCTCTTTCTTTAAAATATGAAAATGCTTCATCTTATGCCAGTTTCACTAAATAATTAATGAAAATATTTGATAGGAGGGTTCATGATACATATTTGATGGACCCAAATAAGAAAACTAAAATAGAAACCTTGCATAAAAACTCAAAACCACTTCAGAGGAAACGAGCCACATGGGCAAGCTAGGAATGACAAGGACATGGTTCGTGTCCTATTGGTTCAAGTAAATTCGTCAAGGAAAGCCGCGGTCAAAGCCATCCACGTGGAAGTCAACTGTGGAGTTCTATGTCGGCTGGACTCTGTTTCGTGGCATAGAAACATCCATACGGCCGTTTCCCAAGCTTGTGGAAGTTAATTGACATCCGTGCAAAGTTCTGGAGTTGAATTTAAGCGCCCACCTTCCATAGATCCGTTTCCCAACATGGCCATACTCCTAAATCCGTGGCCTTAGTGGTCTACGTGTTGGCTGCTATCATAAACTTCAGGAAACAGTTACATTTTATTGCTTTATAAAGAGCGTTTGCATACGCACGTAGAGTTAGTGAATGTGAGTTGATAGTTGTTAGTTGTTAAGTTGATGTGCGTACTCTGTTATGTGGTGATTACGCCGCCTTGAGCCGTAATACCACCAGCCTGTAATGACTTTCTTTTTAATGTGAAAAACTCTGTTTCATAACTTAATTCGTGTTTGAAGATCATACCAGAGCTGCGTAGAGGGCCCCTGCTCAGCCGAGGTTCTGTGTATTAATGTATATATTTTTCATTTCATTTTTTTAAGCAGTCATTGTATCATAACCCATTACATGTTCATATTTCATAGTTGTTTTATTTCTGTTCATACATTTCTGTAATTTCCATTGCATTCCTGTCTTTTATGTTTTTTTTATGATTGTTAAGACACTGATCAGTGTTCTTGTGCAGGTTTTAGGTAGACACCCCGGGGCATTTTCATAGTATTTTC
This sequence comes from Pinus albicaulis, assembly GCA_034641835.2. Taxonomy (NCBI): domain Eukaryota; kingdom Viridiplantae; phylum Streptophyta; class Pinopsida; order Pinales; family Pinaceae; genus Pinus; species Pinus albicaulis. The sequence continues at coordinate 1,946,282,143 of CM076575.1, read as the reverse complement.
GCTAATGATATGAAACTGATATTATTCTGCTGCTAGTTTTCTTTCACAGTCTTTGTTTAACTTCAGTTTTGTCTTGTGCACTTCAGTTTTGTTTATCTGATTCAGTAGTTAAAATTAGACATATTAAGCTACTCATAGTGTCTTCAACTACCTCCGAAAGCCACAGCTGGACTGATGGTGAGGGGCTGCATGATGAGATGTGTAGTTTAGTATTAGTTTCCTTTCTGCAAAATTAGATATATTAAGCCGCTCATAGCGTCTTCAGTTTCCTCCGAAAGCCACAGCTGGACTGATGGTGAGGGGCTGCATGATGAAGTGTGTAGTTTAGTATTAGTTTCTTTTCCGCAAACTTAAATATATTGAATCATGTATGACATCTTCAATTGCCTCCGAAAGCCACAGCTGGACCGATGGCGAGGGATTGAATCATGTGTGTATGGTTTAGTATTAGTTTACTTTCTGCAAATTAAATATCAGTTACACAAGTTGTTTATGATTACTTCCGCAAGTCATAGCTGGTCTAATGATGAAGGGTCAGAAAATGAATTGATGTAAACTGGTTTAGATTTCTTTCATTGCAATTTTGAATTTCCATAAGCATAGTTTCTTTTGTGTTCAGTTGGCAGCAAGAATAGTTTAGTTTTCATATTCACTAGTTTCTTGTTTTGATTCATTAGATTAACAACACTTTCCATTTCAGCAGTTTACTTTCTTTTATCATTGTAATTTCAATTTGCTTTTGAAGTTTCGAGATTGGTAAATCATTATAGGGGATATCACTTCCTTGAACAATTATAACCAAGCTTGTTTCTCACTTTAGAATTTCCATTTCACCTTAGAAAGACCATAAACGACAAAAAGATAAGAAAGAGGTTATCTTGCACATATAGTGCGCCGCACTTCATCAGCTTACGATTCCTGGATTGACAATTAAATGCAGCAATTTAGGACACACTAAATTGACCAAACATTTTGGCGCCGTTGCGGGGGAAGTGTAACTAGGTAGCCAATTTCTTAAAAAAAAAAACATAAAATCATAAAAGAAGGGAAAACTTGATAACTTCTTGAAGTATGCTCTCCTCTTGTACCTAGTGTGATCTGGAGGATCAGAAAAGAGAGTTATTGGTTTAGTAATTTCTTAAGTATGCTCTCTTCTTGCACCTAGTGTGATCTGGAAGATCAGAAAGAGAATTATTAGCCCAACTTTTGTTAAAAAAAAAACTAAAAAAATGACATGCATAGAGCAAGAGATTCTAGGGGAAGGTTTATAGCTAAAGCCAAGAGTTCGATTTTTACAACTCCATCTTCTTCAAGGCATAGACCAGATTCACAATCATCTACCCCTAGCCTTAAGATTTTTGGAAGCCAAAGAACAGCTGAATTAGAGGATTCTCCTACACCACCTACTAAAGCCTACTTAGAAAACAAAGAAACTTTCTCTCATCCTTCCTTGATAGAAGAACTAGAGGACTATAAGGACTCTAAAGAAACTATCATGGTAGAAGAAGTAATAAATAGAGGTGGAGATAGAGGAGGAGGAGATAATGAAGATAACAATGGTGAAGGAAATAATGGTAGAAATAGGGACGATTTTCTTGGATTCCCTATAGTTGATGAGGAAACTCATGCAACAATGAAAAATATTTCACCAACTGTTCTCCCTAACTTTTATGGATTACGAAGTGAAGATCCTGAAACATTTCTGTTTGAGTTTGAAGTAGTGTGCCGAACTTATGACTATATGGAAGATTCTCAAAAACTCAAACTATTTCCTTCAACCTTGAAGGGATCTGCTTTGAAATAGTTCATGGGATTAGCCACTCAATCTATCAGGACTTGGAATGATATGAAACAAAAATTTTTGGATAGATACTTGGATTATTGTATGCCCACTAATCACAAGGATGAGGTATTCAAAATGATGCAAAAAGAAGATGAAAATTTGGAAGACTTAATTGAAAGATTTCAATACAACTTGAAAAGAGCAAAGATGAGCAACTTAGATAATGAAACCTTGAAAGCCCTCCTATTAAAAGTCATTAGAGATGAATGGATAGACATTTTAAACATGATGGGTAAAGGAGACATTTCTCAACTCCCATTTCATGATATAACAGAACTATGTATCCAATTCTCAAGGGGAAGATCTAAACCTGGAAAAGGGCCTAGGGATTCTTCTCTTATTAGGGCTAACAAATCTGCAACTGGATCAGTAAGTAGGGCAGAGATTGGTAATATGCTTGATGAGTTTAAAACTAATATCTTAGGGAGTCTTAGTGAACAACTAGACACCCTTAAAATCCAAAACAAGCAGAAAGCAGAAACAGATGCTTTAGCCATCTTTTGTCCGAAATGTAGAAAGAAACATGCTTTAAGGGAATGTCCCTTGGATACAAAAGTTGTAGAAACATGTATGATTTGCTTAGAAAATCATGAAATCAAGGATTGTCCTTCAATCCCTGGACTCAAAGCTGTTTTTCAAGAAGATCCAAATTCAATAGAATCTCTCTGTTTTGTCGCAAGGAGACCTTGGCAGGGACAACAATCTCAAGGGTTTAACAACCCTATGAATCTTCAAACCCCGCCAAATTGGACTCCTTGGCAACAACCTTGGCCCCAACATCAAAACTCATATCAGCCATGGGTACAAGGAATGCAAAATCCTTATGGGAGATTTGCTCAATTTTATCAATATCCTCCATCTTTTCAAAACCAACAAGCTCCACAATTTCCAAGCCAAAATCCACAACAACTTTCATTGCCATTTCCACAACATCAACCTTCTCAACAAAATACAAATCCTCAACTCATGCTCCTATACCAACAAAAGACAAATCAGCTTCCAGCTCAGCCATTGCCAAATCCTAACAATAAGAATCCTCAAACTACTTATATGGTAGAAGGACAACAATTTCCTACCTATATGATTGTTCCTCTCAACGATGTACAACTCAGATCTGGTAGAGTTTTAGAAAAACCTTCTATAGACATTCAAGAGCAAGATACCTCCGAGGAGGACTCTCTTCAAGTCAATAAGGGTTCTGAGGAAGAATCTCTTCAAAATTCAAAAATTCAAAAAGAAAAAGAAAAGCTAGCATCCACAACTCCTATAGTTGAGCAACCTGTATCTTCATCTACACCTCCTTTTCCGGAAAGACTACAAATTGATAAGGGGGTGAAAAAACAAATTTTGTTGCCTAACTATGACTTTCTAGATGAATTGAAGAATGTTTGTATCAAGATTCCATTGCTACAAGCCATTCGAGAAATTCCTATTCTAGCAAAAACCATAAAGGAGTTGAGTTTCAAAAGACCAGGAAGGAAGCTAAAGGACACAAGAAGAATCCACCCGGTAGGAAAGATTGCAGACATTATGATGGGAAAAATTACCATGCAGAAGTATGTAGATCCAGGAAGTCCAATTGTCAAGACACATATAAATGGAATAGAAATTCCAAACACATTGATTGACTTAGGGGCTGCTATCAACATTATGAGTAGACAGACTATGGAAAAGTTAAAACTTCCTAACCTTCTTTTTACACCTACTTTATTGCAACTTGCAGATCGATCGGTTATTAAACCAGATGGTGTATTAGAAGATATTTCAGTCTCCTTATATTCTTGGGAATATCCAGTAGACTTTATGATTTTGACTCCCAAAAGCAATCTAGGAGGACATCCAATTATCTTAGGAAGACCTTGGCTGGCCACAGCTGATGCTTTTATTAGTTGTAGATCTCGAGACATGTACATTTCTAATGGTAATTCGACAAAGAAATTCAATTTGTATCCTCCTGCAAGAGCAATTACAGAAATAGGAGACAATGAATGGGTCGATGATGAGAACACTATACAACCCGTCTTTACCATTTCTGAAATTAGTGAGGATAGTCAAATTCTGAACACATTAGAAAATTTTGAGATAACTTCAGAATATGACCCCACACAATTTCAGTTGGAATCTAACATAGAATATTTATCATCAAGACAAATGTCTCTCTACTCTATGGAAGAGTTTGGTAATTCTGCTTTTGAGATTTTTCCAGAAAAGACATTGAATATCAACAAACATCTAGAGAAGTCACAACAAGAAGAACTAACCAGAATCTTGCAAAAACATTCTACTGCATTTGCATGGGAGTATACCGACATGAAGGGTATTGATCCTAAGACTTGCATCCATCATATCTATATTGAGGAAAACAGTAGACCAATCAGACAACCTCAAAGAAGGATGAATCCAAATCTTATGGAGATAGTGAAAGAAGAGCTCCAAAACTTCTCAATGTAAACTTCATTTATCCAATTTCAGATAGCCGATGGGTTTCTCCTTTGGTTATAGTACCTAAAAAGAATGGTAAATGGAGAGTATGCATTGATTACAGGGAGTTGAACAAAGCAACTTTGAAGGATCACTTTCCTTTGCCTTTTTATTGATCAGGTATTAGATACATTAGCAGGTAAAAAGTACTTTTCATTTTTGGATGGTTTTAGTGGCTATAATCAAATTCAGGTAGCACCTGAAGATCAAGATAAGACCACATTTACTTGTCCATGGGGAACTTTTGCCTACCGAGTACTTCCTTTTGGGTTATGTAATGCACTTGCAACATTCCAAAGAGCAGTACTAGGAATTTTTTTTGATCTAATCCATGATTGTGTAGAGGTTTATATGGATGATTTTACAGTTTATGGTAATTCATTTGAAGAGGCATTAGAAAATTTGGAAAAAGTTCTCATAAGATGTAAAAAAACAAACCTTTCATTAAGCCATGAAAAATGCTTTATGATGTTTACTGAAGGGATTGTTTTAGGACATCATATTTCAGGAGATGGAATTAAAGTTGATAGATCAAAAGTTGAAGTCATCTCCAAGTTGCCTATTCCAAATTGTCAAAAAGATGTTAGAAGTTTTCTAGGTTTTACTGGTTACTATAGAAGATTTATAGAGAACTTCACTAAAATAGCATCTCCACTCTTCAAGTTGCTTACAAAAGACTGTGAATTTAAATGGGATCCTGATTGTCAATCCGCTTTTGAAACTTTGAAAATAAGAATATCTGAAGCACCTATCTTGAGAGGACCAAATTGGAAACTTCCTTTCCATATTTCTACAGATGCTTCAGATACAGCTCTTGGAGCTGTGTTGGGTCAAAAAGATTTAATTCCTTATGCCATTTATTACACCAGTAAAAATTTGACTCCCACAGAGTTGAACTATACTGTGACTGAAAAAGAGTTCTTAGCCGTTGTTCATGCAATTAATAAGTTTAGACATTACATAACAGGCTATGAAACTTTTATTCATACTGACCATTCTGCAATTAGATATTTAATGAACAAACCTATTACTAATGGCAGAGTGACAAGATGGCTTTTACTTTTGCAAGAATTCAATATTACTGTGTTGGATAGACCAGGAAAACAGAATACAGTAGCCGATTTCTTGTCTAGGATTCAGAATACTAAAGAAGATTCTCCTGTAGAAGATAAATTTCCTGATGAATACTTGTTTGCAGTAACTATTAAGACCCCTTGGTATGCAAATATTGCTAACTATTTGGTTACAGGGAAACTACCTTCACATTTATTTCCAAGAGAAAAACGAAAGATTATTCAGGAGAGTTCAAAATATTCATGGATTTCTAACGAATTGTTTAAAACAAGGCCAGATCTTGTGATCAGAAGATGTGTCAGGGAAGATGAAATGCCTGATATTCTTAAGGCATGTCATGATGAACCATGCGGCGGACACTTTGCGGACAAAAGGACGGCCTATAAAATCCCTTCCTTGGGATATTATTGGCCTTCTCTCTTCAAAGATGCAAAACAATATGTCAAAAGGTGTGATAGCTGCCAAAGAGTAGGGAAACCTACCCTTTCAAATGAAATGCCATTGCAAACACAAGTACTCATTGAACCCTTTGAAAAATGGGCTTTAGATTTCATTGGACCTATTAATCCACCATCTAAGCAAAAGAAGTATATATTGGTTTGTACTGATTATGTTACTAAATGGGTAGAAGCTAAAGCATTAGTATCTGCTACTGAAAATTCAGCTGTTCATTTTCTTTATGAGGATATTTTTACTCGCTTTGGTGTTCCAAGAGAAATTGTAACAGATCAAGGGAGCCAATTCACATCAAATTTGGTGGAGAAGTTGATGGAAGAATATAAAATCAAGCACAGAAGATCTACTCCTTACCATCCACAAGCAAATGGTCAAGTGGAGTCCACAAACAAAGTTCTTGAAAGTATCATCACCAAAACTGCTCATCTACATAGAAGAGATTGGGCAGAAAGGCTTCCAGAAGCCTTGTGGGCCTACAGAACTACATGGAGGAATACAACAGGACATTCTCCCTATGAACTTGTTTATGGGAAAGAAGTCTTGTTTCCCATTGAGTTCCAAGTCAAGACCTTCAAGATAGCAGTTCAGTTGGGAATGGACTTATCAGAAGCTCAAAAGCATAGAATGGAGCAATTGAATGAGCTAGATGAGATCAGACAAGAAGCAATTCTAAAAACTGATCTAGTCCAATATCAAAGAACTAAGTGGCATGACAAATATATCAAAGAGAAGAAGTTTCAAGAAGGAGATTGGGCATTGTTATTTGACTCCAAGTTCAAAGACTTTCAAGGGAAATTTCAGACTCATTGGCTTGGGCCATATGAGATTGACAAGGTCTTTAACAATGGAGCTGTAAGAATCAATACCATTGATGAGTTTCAAACTCCTCTTTTAGTGAATGGCCATAGATTGAAAGTTTATCATAAGCCACTCTCTAAAGAGGATTTTGTCAAGTTGTTTCAAGAAAGTTCTGCAATCAGGCTGGTACAGAAGAATCCTTCTTCTCTACCAAGCTAGTTTTTGTTTTTCAAGTTAAAAAAAAAAGAAAAAAAAAAAAAGAAAAAAAAAGAGAAAAAAAAAAAGAAAAAAAAAAGAAAAAAAGAAGAGAAAAAAAATGGTATAAGCCTGAAAACCAATCATCGATTGGCAGTCTTATACAGAAAATATGGGGTGAAAATCAGGGACACCTGACACTCTATATTTTCCAAAAAAATTCTGTCTTTTATTTCATTTTATCTCACCACCTACTCCATTTCATTTCACTTCATTTCATTTCATTTCACTTCATTCCACTTCATCTCATCCATTCCATCAATAAAAATCTTTTTATGACCATTTCCATCTGGTCATTTTTCATTTGTTCATTTCTATTTCAGCCAAGTAATAGCTGTGTCAGTTTCCGCAGCTAACATCTGTTTCCGCAGCTGACTCCAGTTTCCGCAGCCAGAAGCAGATTCCGCAGCTGCTACTACTCTGTTTTCAAAAAGAATGTACAGTTAGTTGTTGTTTTCATAAAATCATGAAATAAAATGCAGGAGAGGATCAATGGGACATTCAAGACACTAATGAAGATAAATCAGTTGAAGACCAAGGGCAAGAGCAAGGATTCCAAAGGTATGAATAAAGTTTATTTCAAATAGTATAAAAGACACATTTTTATGTAATTTTAAACTATGAGCTCTACCCATAACGCGCAATGATTCTATTGACAGTCCGTAACCCTCCACGATCTCTATGTTATCCTCTTGCATTTATTCACAAACGGCTTCATTATTGAAATTCCGACTCTTACTCATGTTCAAATAGCCCACCGAAGATAATGATACATATTTGAGTTGACAAAGGACTCTTACAAGCCGCATAACTCCATAATCATTGATTGAAACGTGTTCATATTTATGACACAGCCACCAAAAATTCAAAATGCGGCCTAATGCATTACACTTTGTTAACTTCTTTGTCGTTTCTCTGTCGTGTTACAAAACCTCACTCTACTCATTCTCATTCCCTGTTTCACTCCATTCCGTTCCTTTTACTCACTCTCATTCCCGTATATTCACCCACAGTCTTATTCCATTCTGTGTATGGTGCTCATTTCCGTTTTGTGATAACATCCCCACAACATTGTGCTCGACTCCGTGTATTCCATCGTTCCACTTCCGCTTAAAACCCTCACAGAGGCAAGCTGTGAAGCACAGAGAAGTAAAATGGGAAAATTATTAAGGGCAGAGCCGGAAGGACCGAAGTTCATAGAGGGATTTCCACAAGCAAAAGAGATGTTGAGAAAAGCTAAATGGTTGCGTTTTATTCAGAAATTCCGGGGTTACCACAGAGAAATTACCAAAGCGTTTGCAAGATCATTTGATGGCTCGGAAGCAGAAGTGGGAGACCTCAAGTTTTTGGTTAATGAAGCATCAATAGCAGCAGCCACAGAACTTCTTCAGGAATGGGAACGGTGGTTCAAAAACAAAAGTATCAGTGATGAGGTATGGAGAACAATCCTCCGAAATCAAGGTATGGATATCACTGTTTTCAAAAGAGGAATTCCAGTGCATGCAATAAAAGATGAATGGGCCACTTTATTACTCATTGTTCAGAAATTTATCACATGTGAAGGCCGCTTTGGCTCTATGTACAAGTATCATACTAGGATATTGATGAATTTCCTTGAAAACCAAACTCTCAATCTTCCTTATTTCCTATTCAATAGCTTGAAGAAAATGGCTGTGACTGTGCAAAAACACGTAGGAGATGTAGAGCCTCATTTATATCATCATGGGCTTATAAAAATTTTGATTGAAAAGGAACTAAAAGAAAGAGAAGATACTTGGGAACAATTCTTAGTAAGAAACTTCTTTGAAGAACCTCAGGAAATTCCTGAAGGTAATCCAATTAGAAGGAGTAGAAGAAAGAAAATGGATGTTGAAACCCAAGTTGCTCCTACACAGGAAGTTCCCACAGCTAGCACAACAAAAAGAAGTAGAAGGAAAAGAACAGTAGATGAAATCCAAGATACTTCTACTATTACTATGAAGAAAAATGATAGGAAAGAGATATTGGTAAAAAGGAAGAAGAAGGAAATCAAAATTAAGAAGCCAATAATATCAAAAGGGAAAGAAATTGTTGAGGCTGTCCATAAAACCTCTTCTTCTGAAAAAGAAGATCACCAAATTCTGTCTGAGAGATTAATTTTTCTTCAAAAACAGTCATCTCTATCTAAGAAGGCAAAAACAAGAAAACAAGAACAAAAGGGTAGTGTACCACAGCATGTGAGGAGAAGTAGCAGGCTTAAGGGAAAACTGAGAAAAACACAAATTAAAGGTCCTCATTTCATTGATTTGGGTGAAGAGACATCTGAACAGTCTCCAACTGACCATAGTCCATTTCAGTCAGTTAGTGAACCTGAATCTTTTCACTCCCAATCAGGCAATGAGTGTACTCCATCTTATTCTCAGCAAAATATTGATGAAAGTTCTCCTCAGCCAAATTTTGAACATAATTCTCCCTTGCAGCATTTTGAGGACAGTCCAATGAAGAAGACACCGGAAGTAGACCCCAAACACCAGGAGGTCTATGATTATATAGAATCCTTGGAGAAGGCAGCCACAGGTCCAAGCACCTCTTCTACTCAGCCTCATACATTGCAGGATGACTTGGTTCAGTCATTAAAACATGAGATTTTTGAGCTTGAGCTTTTGAATCGGCATATCAAAAATGAAAATGAAACACTCAAAGAGCAAGGCAAACTGGACAAGATTATCCATGACAATACTATGTTACATTTGGGTATTTGGCAAAAGAAAAATAAGAAGCTAAAAAGGAAAAGCCAAAAATTGAGCAGAGCACTTGTGAATATCAAATTCAGGTGCCTCATGAAGAAACCCAGAATGATGGCAGTACCAAAGAAGAAGAGAAGGGGGTTAGATGTGTTGGCTGAAGTATCAAGGCACATGAATTGAACAGAGAGTGTCAAAATTTTGGTTGCATGAGGACATGCAACACCTTCACAATGGGGGTATGTTGAGTCCCGAATTTGTCTCTTTTCCATACACTTTTCCATATCTCTTTCACTCACCTAAACCTCCAAAATTGTCAATATCATGTGCAAAAGGGCATCTAACATGGTTTTTAATTATGTTTGTGTGTTTTCTATTTGATTTAGATTTTGTTCATACAGCTGCGGAAACTTGTCACTTTCCGCAGCCGCTGCAACTTTCCGCAGCTATTTTGTGGAAATCAATGTTACAGGTGTCAACTAAGGAAACGAGCCACATGGGCAGGCTAGGAATGACAAGGACATGGTTCGTGTCCTATTGGTTCAATGAAATTCGTCAAGGAAAGCCGCGGTCAAAGCCATCCACGTGGAAGTCAAATGTGGAGTTCTATGTCGGCTGGACTCTGTTTCGTGGCATAGAAACATCCATACGGCCGTTTCCAAGCTTACGGAGGTTAATTGACATCTGTGCAAAGTTCTGGAGTTGAATTTAAGCGCCCACCTTTCATAGATCCGTTTTCCAACATGGCCATACTCCTAAATCCGTGGCCTTAGTGGTCTACGTGCTGGCTGCTATCATAAACTTCAGGAGACAGTTACATTTTATTGCTTTATAAAGAGCGTTTGCATACGCACGTAGAGTTAGTGAATGTGAGTTGATAGCTGTTAGTTGTTGTTGATGCTGATCAAGTTATGTGGTGATTACTACCATTTTGAGCCGTAATACCACCACTGTAATGACTTTCCTTTTAATGTGAAAAACTCTGTTTCATAACTTAATGCGTGTTTGAAGATCATACCAGAGCTGCGTAGAGGGCCCCTGCTCAGCCGAGGTTCTGTGTATTAATGTATATATTTTTCATTTCATTTCTTTAAGTAATCATTGTATCATAAACCATTACATGTTCATATTTCATAGTTGTTTTATTTCTGTTCATACATTTCTGTAATTTCCATTGCATTCCTGTCTTTTATGTTTTTATGATTGTTAAAATACTGATCAGTTTTCTTGTGCAGGTTTTAGGTAGACACCTGGTATTTTCATAGTATTTTCGCTTAATGACATAAAATCCCATATTATTCTCACATAGTTTTCTTTCCACAATCTTTGTTTAACTTCAGTCTTGTCTTGTGCACTTCAGTTTTGCTTATCTGATTCAGTAGTTAAAATTAGACATATTAAGCTACTCATAGTGTCTTCAGCTACCTCCGAAAGCCACAGCTGGACTGATGGTGAGGGGCCGCATGATGAGATGTGTAGTTTAGTATTAGTTTCCTTTCTGCAAAATTAGATATATTAAGCTGCTCATAGCGTCTTCAGTTTCCTCCGAAAGCCACAGCTGGACTGATGGTGAGGGGCTGCATGATAAAGTGTGTAGTTTAGTATTAGTTTCTTTTCCGCAAACTTAGATATATTGAATCATGTATGACATCTTCAATTGCCTCCGAAAGCCACAGCTGGACTGATGGCGAGGGATTGAATCATGTGTGTATGGTTTAGTATTAGTTTACTTTCTGCAAATTAAATATCAGTTACACAAGTTGTTTATGATTACTTCCGCAAGTCATAGCCGGT